>MIQA02000681.1:0-36877 GCA_001887855.2 Sclerospora graminicola | reverse complement strand
AAGCCGCTGCATCACTGATCACGGGCTGATCAGCACTATGGGTCGGCAAGGAAGCGACGGAAGACGCTGGTGATGGTGGGGCAGACTCCGGAGACTGTGGTGGTGTTCCAGACGGAGTAAAGGAGCTGATCAGCCCAGGAAGCCGCTGTAAGGCCGTCCGAACTGACCCCGAACCGGTGTTCGGTTTGGTCCACCTCTCCATAGTCTGCACCGCGAGGTTTCTCAGGTCGGCGTTATGCTGGAGCCAGGCGCGATCATCGAGCTCTAGGGTTTCAAGTTTAACCCGAGCAAGATTAAGCTCACGCCGGCAATCTTCAGCCGCTTTCCGACTCTCGCACAACCTTTTCTGTATGTCGGCGCGGCCGATGCGAGAATCGGAAAGTTGCTTGACCAGAAGCTGGACCTGCTCATCCGAGTAGCGAGCCTCGACTTCCCGACGCTCTACGTCCTCGGCAGTGCAGATCTTGTCATGCAGCAGCTGATCACGGTCGAGACAGTGATCATCGAGCCGTTGTAGATGGCCCACCATCTCAACCATCGAGTCTTTCATCGCCTCAATACGTTCATCTGGAAATAAACATGGAGAGTCAAATACGGATTACAGAAGAAGTAAACGGGATAAACGTACCTTGACGGCGAACGGTAATAGTCAGCGAACCGATCAGCGACTGTAAAGAGGCGACGGTGTCTGAAGGTCTGGAGAGGCGCAGGGCAGCGAGGTCATCTGATAGCTGATCACGCTCCATCGTCAAACTCTGAACGCGATCAGTCATGTCTTGCAAGTCTTGGTCAAGTCGGTCGTGATCTAGCCGGAGAGTCGACAGCTGGGCAGCCAGATCAGCAGAATCATGTGCCAAGGAATCGGCAACGATCCGATGGTCGGATAACTCAGCGTTAAGTGCCCGGTTGGTATCATACAGAGAAACCAACTCGGGAATTGCACTTCGGAGTTCCGACCGTAGCCGGCAAGCCTCCACGGGCCCCAACGTGAATGGACCCGATCCATCTATCAGGCGAGTGAGCTGCTCCAAGGAACGGAGAGGGCGATCTGAGAGGGTCGAGCGGGAGGATTCCAAGGCGGTCGATACGAAGCGAGAGTCGTTGTTGGACGGATGAGGCTGGTCGTGATCGGCGCCGAAGTCGTGATCGGGGCGATCGCAGGAGTAGTCGAGCTGGAAACGGAAGGCGAGGCAGCGATCGGGCGGGCAGCCGAAGAAGACGAAGAAGGAAGAGAAGATCGGCTCGAGTCAGCCATGTTGATCACCAGAGAGGAAGTTTGGAAGTGAGTGAGTCGAACTGCAGTCGTTGTGCGGCTGCAGTTTGTCTCAGGGGCGGCTGTGGTAAAGCGATCGGAAAATATTGGGACTGAAGTGGACCACACATGACCGTTGATTGGTGACGATAGAACACCCATCAACATATGACGGTTGATGGGTGGGAAAAGGCTGATCACAGTTAAGAGGAAAAGGTGGCGGACAACGGGTATTCACGATGTGAAGAAATCAGCCAAGTACTGTCGTTACGCCCAGTCCCAGACACTGATGGAACGATGGAGATCACGATCACGATCGTTATCACAGTTACTAAGTGGAGTTCCCGTGGATGTAATATGAGATGAGCAACTGTTGACATGACGTGTCAAGGGCAGTCGTCCAGCCGATCTATGAATGGTATAGTGGTTGAAGTTGATCATGACACGAAGTTACGGCCTGATCAGCTTATTATGCCCGAGCAATGAAGATTAGATGTGGAATGAAGTCGGGCATGTGGAGTGGCAGGCTGTGTGGGTGATGATAACCTATGGGTTTGTTCGAAGATGACGTGGCAAGGCCTGATCAGGCCTGATCAGCCGAGATCGGTGTTATATGGTTGCCCTGACGGGGTATAAAGGTCGGGAGTATGGCTTAGCAGATGAATTGAGTCGTGATGATGATGACCCAGAGCGTTCCCGAGGTGATCAAGGACTGATCGGCCTGATCACCACCTGATCACTCGGCTGATCACTATGCCGATCGTGATCAGGGCTGATCAGCCTCTGATCAGCGTCCAGATGCAAAGGCAAGTAAAGTTCTCGGTTTAGTCGGGCTGAATATGAAGTGGACAAGTGTTAGAAGAGCAGATCCCAAGTGGTTTCAAGGTCGTTTGTCGAAGATCGGGACGGGTTGAAGATCTTTCTAAGAGTCGGGTCGTGATCAGGGCAGAAGTGGTACAGATCAGCTTGAAGGTGCAGCCAGGATGGGCAAGGTGGTGCTACGCAACCGTGCGACGAAGTAAATAGGTTCGAAGTATAAGTCAGGCACATGAGTTGGTGTATGGTACACTAGGTATAGGACATTGCATATATAATATCAGGTTTTGATTTTCCCCCTAAAGCAAAGAGTCGCTCCGCCACGTGCTGCGGTCATTGGGAGCACAGGGTTGACTAGTCCCCTCTTGCTCAACTAATTCCCGGTTAAGGCGCGCTTAGACGCATTTTGGCTTACCGGAAGGCCCCCGACGGGTTTGTTTTAGGCGATCGAACCTCACCCTCAACGCACACGTGTTTGGAACACGTCAATAATATTGGAAAAGGTTTTGTGGAGATAACGTTTTTTGATTACTGTGGAAGATCGTGGTTTGATCGCATTTTCTTGGTTTCGTATTATCTCTCTCTCATTGGCTGGCCTGATCAGACGAACTTTCCTGATCAGTGCCTAGATACTGATTAAGTATCGACCCCAACCCGTTCTCCGGTGAAGATTTCCACCCGAGGACACCCCCCCGTCTCGAGAAGGTCATCCCCTCCGACCTGATCAAGATCATCGTTTTCGTCACCGAGTCCACCTAAGTGAGTGTAACCACCCCCCGATCAACGGGTACACAAGGTGAGACGAAGATAAACATAGATCCTGACGCGCATGAAGACCGACCAGATGACCGGGAGGATCAGATCAGTCACCATAATGGTGATTCATCTGATTCTGATGCTGATCAGGATCAACGGAGTACCCCCTCCGATAGTTGGTCGTCCGGGCCAGTGGGCCCAAGACTTCGGTAATGGATTTGGAAATCGGCTCCACCACAGGAATCTTGTCGTATTTTCTTGCTACAAGCCTGGACGCGTATTCTTCTCGAATCCAGGGGTTTCCTGCCCAGTTGAATGTTCCCCAGTACGCCTCTAACGATGAAGGCATCTCTCCGTGATGAGGGATTTTGTCAATGTCTATGGTGGGTGTGAGTGGCCTCGATTGTGTGAAGAATTTGAAGAGCAATATTGCAACTCGGGGGTGTCTGTCGCGAGACAGCTCTCGAATTAATCTACCCATTTATAGCAATCGCTAAATACGTTTTTGCCTTTTAAAATTAATTTCCACGCATTACCTTGGCGCTAACCAATGCGCGGCACAGCAGATAGCGCGACAATACGAAGACATGATCTTCGACCCACACGCGGACTTTGACAAATCGTATTTAGATTGATTACGCTTGACTATGACCTCGGTTTGCTCGGAGGGAGGTGTCTTCGATAGGCGTTGACCTGGGACCATTCAACATGATGGGTTGTGTGAAGTGTCCTGGATAACCAAAGATGGTAAATGTTTGGATACATATCCTTCCAACTCTTGACTATCCTTAGTTTCAGGTCCCAACCATTGTCCCAATTCTCCCATTAACAGAGTTGGTTTCCGAGTGATAAACTGGGAGTGAATTGAGTTTTTTTTCAACCTAATCTCGGGGATATATAGACATGTATCCCCTCTACCCAAACCTTTCCACGACATCCACGCACTCTTGTACATATCATCAGGCGTAATTAACCATTTAACGGCTTCCTTCAATCGTTGGACTCGGATAGCTATCGGTAGTGCTACCAACTCGACCCCACCCGCTTGCTTCGGTGTGTAAATTAAGTTAGGCGAGATCTTGTGCTTGACGCTACCTTATTCTTTTGTGTCCATTTTCCATATAAAACGTTTTTGGAATCGGATGATTAGGCGTTTCATGACAGCCACTGAAGGGTCAAACACTTTGGCCGTAAACAAGACCGCAGGGATGATGACTGCCTTGAAAAGGTTGACTCTGTCTGCAAATGACAGTCTGCATTGGGTCACCGTAACTAATCTCCGTTGAACGTTTCTAAGTCTGAGAGCCCAATTTTTTTCATATTGCCATGACCTATTTCTTACCCGAGGTAGCGAACAAATCCATCACTTTTAACAACTGTTATATCATACCAGTCTGTAATCTCGATAGTACGATCTAGAAATAGAAAATGACTATTTTTCACTTGACCTTGTAGGCCTGATAAATAGTCCAATCGTGTTACCAGTCCTAAAGCAGGGACAACGTGCTCTGCCTTTTTCAAGAAAATTGTAGAATTATCGACGAAAGCGGAAAATTTGTGTGTTAATTCCGCTCGTCCTTCAACTGGACTCAGCCCTTTCATAAGTGAAGACTGCTCAATCGCCAAGGCCAGAGGTTCGACAGCAATGATGAATAGTAAGGGTGCCAAAGGAAATCCCTGCCGAACCCCTGATGTCACCAGAAAAACACTCAAAAATATCATTGTTGACAAAAAATTCAGCTGATGTCCCCCTATGTAATGTCCTCATCAAAACAATAAAGCCTCCCAAAATTCCAAACAGGGTCAGGGTAGCAAACAAATAGTCACGATCTAGAGAATCGTATGCCTTTGCAAAATCTAAAAAGAGTATCCCCGCACTGTCCTTTATAGTCGTAGCTGCTCGTAGCGAAATATTCTGTAAAAAAGCAATCATGACTGCTACAGCTTTATCCATCCGACGACCGTGGACAAACACTTGTTGGGTGTCTCCAATAAGCTGACTGAGAAACGTTTGTAATCGTTTTGCCAGTATCTTTGCAAAAATTTTGTAACTTGATTGTAAGAGGGAAATCGGTCGATAGTCTAGGAATCTCCCTTCTTCCGTAAGGGTATTATGGTGGCTTGTAAAAGTGAGGCTGGTGGTGTCGCACCTAGTAACAGCATATTGTACTCCTGTACCAAAGGTTCCACCAAGTCATCCACGTAATCTTTAAAAATCGTTACTGATACCATCCGGCCCCGGAGCCTTCCCTCTATCTACATATAATGACGGGAAAAATTTCCGTCCCGATTTTGCATCAACGTGTTTTTGGTGCCCCATACAAAATAAACTAGCCAATCACAGCTCAGATCTTCTAAAATGTACTGATTTATTGCTAACCTCGATTTCCCTCCATTTAGCACACGAAACGCGGGGGCAAAGGCGGCGAAAAACGCTCGTATACAAATGCGGAGGAAGCGCCGATGCCCTCGAGCGCTCTCAAGAGAGGTTTCACGCGCAAGGAGGTTTGTGGCCAGCTAAATATCAGCAAAGAGGCATTACGCGACTGGGTGGCAGCGCAAGAGCGCATTGAAGCGTATCAGGGCTCCAAAAAACGAAAGACAATCGGTGGGCAAGGACGACCAGAGCTTTTCCCATATTCAAGAGAATTGGTGACATTTATGAAAGACCTGCGACGGGAGGAAGAGGTACATATTGTGTTTTTATTTTTGTTATGCATCAACTAAATATGGATTTTTTAAGGTGGTTTCAACGCATTGCATTATCGGCTGGATGAAGGATAACTATCCTCAGTGGGTTAACGAATATGTGGAGGGGGAGAAAGACCTGGTCATTGCTTGGAGCGATCTCATGCGCCTCGCCCAACGATTTGCCTATCGGTATGATACTTTTTTTTACTAAAAATATCGTTTTACCTACAGCACATGTTTTCTAGACACGGGTTTTCACAACGTGTTCCGTCGTTTGCCAAGATAGCATCGGCAGATCTGGTTGAAATCAAAAGAAATTTTTCGATCAAGTTCTGGAGGGAGTACGGTCATTTGCCGCCCTGTGGTATGATCAATGTTGACGAGACTGCAGTGTTCGACGACTCACCCCCAACCAAGTTCTGGGCGGATAAGGGAAAGTCATCGAAGGTTACAAAAACACTCCATGCGGCTGACTGCAGTGATCACTGTCAAAGCCGATGGAACAAAGCTGCCATTTTTTTATCCTAAAAGGGTTTCCCGGAGGTACGATTGAAACTGAGGAATTACCTATGTACCCAAAAGGACACTTCTATGCTGTCCAAGAGAACGCGTGGATGGATGCAACGGTATGGGCTCAGTTCGTCCGAATGCTGCTGGCGTACGAGATCCAGGAGCCGTCCGTTGTCATTTTTGACAACTTCGATGCTCACGTGAGCGACGAAGGTCAACGACTTCTTGCTGAAGAAGCCTGCTGCGAAGTGTGTCCTCTGCCCCCAAACGCCACGTCAGTGTGTCAGCCACTTGACGTTGGAGTGATGGGTCCTCTGAAGACCAAGTTGCGAGCGCTGTACGGTCTCGAGCGCGTTAAGGGACGGACAAATGCTCATAAGAGACATGGTCGAGCGTACGATCAGGGCTTACAACGACATCAAGATCTCCACAATTGTCAACCGTTTTGAGAAAGCCATCCCTAAAGCAACGGCATCAACAGCTCCACAATAGTAAACAGTTTTGAAAAAGAACTTCTTGAATTTTCATTAACTACTTATGTGCTCACAACTTTATCCACGCTTGCCATCTCGCAATTGAATTTTGTGCTTTGCGTCGCTTCGACGAAACGGTACAACCAAATACACGACAGTCGCGACGGCCGATCGTCATAGTCCACAACGTTACTATCAAAGCCATGTGCGAAGTGTTGGATCACCAGGCCTCGTACTTTCGTTGCCGTCCATAGACCATGCATGATCGGCTTTCCATTCGGAATGTGACCGAGGATCGCTTCATATTTGGAGCGATGAATCGGGTTCAAGTCCCGAGATGTCATTGCATACGCCAAAGCATTTGTCGGAACGTTAATCTCCAGAGGTTTTTCAAGCATGTGAGAGCCACCGTTCGAGAACATTCCACTGGCCTTGGCATCCACAGAATCAACTAATAACTTTTGACCCGCCTGGGGCACTAGCAGTTGTGGGTAGTGAGCACAACCTACAGGACGACAAGAAGCACGAATCAATCCGAAAAGATCCACAAATAATCGAAAATCGTGTCCATTTACGACCATCTTCGACATGGTTTCGCGACGGCCCTCACACGAGCGACAAGAGCAACGAAAGCAAGTCGTCGTCTCCAGCGGAGCTTCATATCTTGCAGCGCGACGAGTCTGCTTTACGGACGCTCGAGCTCGAAAATGTGCGAAAACACGCGAGCGGGAGCTTGTGCACGAGCTTCAAACGCTACGAGATGCTGCGCAAGTGAACCCAGCCGAGCGAAAACACAGTGAGCAGGAGCAACAATCGGCACGACGGGAGATCAATTCGTGGCGACGCGAAGCCGAAAATGCTCAAGCAGTGGCCGCCCAATTGCAAGAGCAGCTGGGAATCACACGGGAAGAGAATCGACTCTTGATAAGCGAAACGTTGCGCCTCAATCGACAGAATGGCGACTTGCGGACCCAAGTTCATCGGCTTGATTCGCTCGTGTATGATCGCTTGTAGTTAGTTAGTTGGCTACTTGTTGTATAGTTGACAAAGCCACTGCCCGAGCCATTCCAATGCCGATCTTCATATTGGGCTGCAAAATCTGCCGCCGTAGACTCGCGTTGGTTCTTTGAAACGCCTTCACTCTCGGTGGTTTTAGCTCTATCATCGCTCGATTCCTTCTTGTGCGTTGCTTGTTTGTTGTTTTCAGTGGCTGCGATAACCTTGGCTGCTTCTGCTGCTGGTGTTGTTACTCCAGTTTCTTTCGGGAGTTGGACGGGGTTTTTCCACATCCACGAGAGCCAACTGGGCGTAAGGGCGTACATAAAGGTCCCCAAATCGCCTCTCCTCCTTGCGCTTGTACCGTTTGATCGCGCACGACGCCACTGACAAACTCTTTGGCATGATTCTGAACATCTCGGCGACTTAACACGTCATGCACTGAGGCACTCAATGTTTTTTCGACATTTTGCTGAGATCTTGGACGAACGTGTGGGCGACCAAGTGCGTTACGTTGGCGCGGAGCTCGTCGTCTCGTAAAAGTTGCTCGAAGAGAAGTACTAAAGTTGCTCTTCTTTCCGGTGCCAAGACCGTCGAGCGCAACATATTGACCAATTGGTCGACAGTGTGAGGATCTTGGAGGAGCACGGCCATGGTTTGCTTTGTTATCTCGGCGAAGTGCGATCGCGTCAGTGGATCGTTGAGGGTTGAATCACTAACGTCCGCAATGCTACTCGCGTCGATTCCATTTCCACGAGCTACGTCAACCACAGTCAAGCACAATGTTATTAAATGATTGCACCTTCTGAATTCTTAAAATCATCGTTCCATGTTGTAATCATATCGATACAACACGAATTCCTTTTGAACTGACATTCTTACCCTCTTCAGGAACATGGAAGCTTGATCGAGCACCTTGGGATCGTTCAACACTGTCTGTACAATCTGTGAAGCCAACTCTTGCGTGTTGTCTTGCAGTGTCTCGTCCTGGAACGAGCGGGACGCGACTTCGGCCGTATGCTTGCTCATACCACGTTTTAGCTCGGGCCCAAGCCCGACACCTCCTAGTTTCAGCGACCCTACCCACCACCAGACGCGTTGACTGCGCATGAGACGCCGTACCATTTCCGGTTCACTCATATTCGGAGCAGATGGATAGGCTGTAAGCTGGAGTGGTAATTTCGAGCTTTGATGTCTCATACAGCAACTCCACGCCCGCGAATTTCGCATGACAGGTAGTCTTTTCCATGGAGAAGTTCCTACACTCTTTACATGCGGCAGCAATCAACCAAAAGGTGGTAAAGCACGCAGCATCTTGCGGGGTCACGAGCAGCTACATGTATTTCGCAATCTTTGTCCACACTGCGGTCCAATCGACTAGCTTTATCAGTTGCATGTGAATTAGTTCATCGATTACGTCGTCCACCGTCTGGAGGTTGGTAACTTCAGCATCGACAACAATTCATGGTAGCCAGTACGACAAGCTCACTTACATTCTTCTTAAAGTATTCGTGCTCTAGCGCTGTCACAAGTTACATGTACACCACTCTCGCTTAAGACTAGGCTGGACTAATAAAAGCTCAAAAATTACAACGCTCTGATTTTGTGTTATATCAGTACTTCAAGAAATCTGTCAGCCAATCATTGCGAGGGCGGATATTTTTGTCTTTTTCGGATCTTTTTTGATTGTATGTAAAACACTACGCAAATCTGGGCGGATTTTTCCGTCGTTATATGTATATGTTCAGCCAATCAGAGTCCACCCATGAATTAATTTTATTTAACGTTATGACAAGTATTGTGCGTTTGCGAGCCAGCAAATCATTGTTCGGCTTAAAATTCGAATTTTACCACAATTAAGCGTTGGTTATGGCAGCTGTAACTCCACAGCTAAATCCGTCGCTGGTAGTCGCATCTAAATAACGTGTACTGACTTGAGCTATTTCTTCTTGCTTGCTGATTAGCATACTACTTTTTTAATTGCTGCCCTGCATATGCATTACATTTATTTGTAAAGCAACCTAAACGGAAAAATTAATACCCCAATAAAAAATGAGCGCTACACGGGCGCCTAAGTTAATTGATTATTGTCAATTAGCCTTGATTGGGGTCCCAGTTTAGGCGCTTCTTCATATTATTAAGATCGTTACGTAGCCTGATGGCGAAACGAAATACATTTAATGAGAAGTATGTCACATATCTTTTCTATTTCGTTTTTGAGTACATACCTCATCTACATCTCAACCTCATCTACATTAGCATTACTATCTAAGCGTCGTTTTCGACCATTCAAGTCTAAAGATGATCTTCATCTCTATACTAGTACTGAATTGACGCACCGTCAAGAGCGCCATAAACTGCTGCGTCAAAAATCCCGCCAATCATCAGTTGCGATTTGTTTATGGTGAATGATGATTGGCCAATATCGTTTTGTGCGCTCATAAACTGATGTCGCTCATAATCTGATGCAATACGTTACACGAAATTTGTTATCTACCCAAACGACCAAGCCTCGAGCAGCGATTGGGCATTGGGCAAAGGCTGTGGTTGACGTGTAAGTTTTGAGCTTGAATTTCAATCCATTCTGGGCAGATATCACGTACAGCCAGCTGATTCGAAGACGAAAAAGATAAAGGAAACAAGAGGTGTACGTGTAGGAAAGATAGACTTTATCTTAGGCAGCAGACACCAACAATGTAGTGTCCAGTGTCTGCAGTCCGGCTAGAAACTGTAGGCACGCTTGTTTTTCCGCCTAAGCGCCCGAACTTAGTCCTGTAGACTTTAGAGGTGCTCTGCTCCGCACCGTCACCAGTAGTGACCGCTCGTACGTTCGTAAGGTAAAAAGGATAATAATGTATTATTAAGTTATTAAGTTCAGAATCGTACTTTATAACCTAAATTTGTATGTAGTGGTCCACGCTGTTTTGTTAACTTGGAATTTCATTTTCACTGAAACATGCCTTCGAATTCCAACACTCCTTCCAAAACTTCGGGACCTCCATGCAACCACAAGCAAACTTAAATCAATCCAATTTGATCACGGAACTCTCCAATCCTTGCAGCACTCAACGTTTTCGTTAGAAGGTCGGCCACCATGTCAGCACTCGATACGTGCTCCGGCCTCATTTTCCCCTTCCTTGTATAGATAGCCCTTAACGAACTTTGGCTTCACATCGACGTGCTTCGTACTGGCAGCACTCGATTCATTCAACAATAGTTTAATGGCAGCCTGATTGTCTATCTTCAAGACAATCGGCGCCCGCGAATTCACACCAATTTCGCCAAGCAACTCTCTTATTCCCAGAACCTGTTTTCCACCAACAGCGGCAGCCACAAATTCTGCCTCAGCAGTCGAAAGTGCAACTACACCTTGCTTTTTGCAACTCCATCCTGCCACAATACCATTAACGAAAATCACACTTGCGCTGATGCTTTTGCGATCGACCTTATCGGCCGCGAAGTCAGCATCACTGTAGCTAACTATGCGCACAGGCATAGCTTCACCACCGTCATGCTTCAGTTTCAACTTCAATGTTTTCGTACCCTTAAGGTACCTTGCAACTCGTTTCGCCATTTTAAAGTCGAAAAATGTCGGGGCATGTGTTCGCCTCGTCACCTTGTACACTGCAAATGCAATGTCGGGACGCGAACACCGTGAGATCCACAGTAGGCTACCAACCAACGATTGAAATTCCCTGATTGTAGGAATTTTCCATCTTTAATCGTTGTTAGGCGTGAATCCAAATTTTCAGGGACCTGGCTGCTTATGCATGTTGGTGGCCCTCGGATAGCTGGATTGCTTGGATACCAGCCAGCTAGCTACCAATTGTCAAGCAAATAAGGAGCATATAATAGTTCGTTTTTCTAATTATTTTTTCTTCTTGCTTATAGAATAGAACAACACATAAGATCAATTTTTAAACGAAAACTTGCCCCAAAAGTACTTCTAATAAAATCCTAACCCAATAGAAACTATCTTGCTGCATTCTTGCTTTATAATCGACGAGAATATTTCGAAGTATGATAATTTTGCTATACAATTTGATTTCGCTGGATCCAAAATCCCTAGTACAGTCACACCTCCTTATATGGCGCACTCATGAGCCAAGAAAATTCGAGTGGTCCAGGTATAGAAACGCCATCTATGGGGGTGGGGGTGAGATACGGTACTACTTGGTGTCTTTTTCTCGAAAAAAGTGTGCTGGAACTTGGAACATGTCGTCTTGTTTCTTCTCGTGTGCATTAGCTTTAACTTGCTCCCCAATTGCTTGGAGTATTACAGCAAGCCGCAGGTCATGGCAAGAAAGATATGGGAAATTGTTTAATTGATTGTTGGGCTCTCGTAGGCAACAAGGAGGAGGGTGAAGAGATTTTGGAGCAAGGGGTGAACAATGATGCCCTGAAGCCGACGCAGCAAATTAAAATTCTGAAGCGAATTATTGCAGGTAGAGCAGATTGGGTGACAGCTTTCTCGGGCTCACCGCAACAATAAAAGATGCTTGCGTTGCGAAAGAGGATGCAGCGCTCAGAAAAACGCAGGACCACAATATCGTCGACAGGACGCACAGTGACGGAAAGGCGGTAGTATTTACTCCGCGTGGTGGTGCAATGACGTCATTCCATCCTCCGGCGGACACGACCCCCATTCGTCCCAATAGGGAACCTACTTTCCTGACTTCGGATCCACTCCATACGCTGACGACGGCATCTAATGTCACCGCACTCGCCCATGGTCGATACGGAGAAGGTTTCTCCACCACGTCCAAAGTTCTTCGTAATGATGATTCATTATTGCTAACGACGCCGTCGCTCCAAACGCGGCCCAACCTCAAGTCAGAGTCTACATTACGAAAGCTACCAGTTCGATTTCCACTAGACACGAGTGTTTAGTGTTACATGAGTCTTGGCGTATCTAATTGTGCATGTGCTTATATAATAGGAGCACTTTGAGCGATTGCTAGCAGTCACGACAATGAAGATGATGATAATGGCGACGATGACGATGCGATGTTCGATAGCCAAACAACGCCAAAATAACGACAAGCCAATCACTCCAGTTGAGGTTTGTAAGCTAGCGTCATTTTCTATTCTTAGTTTCAGCTAATCGGAACGTGTTGGCACTGATTTGATTCTGTTCAGGAGAGTGACAATATCACCAGTGCGCCTAGTGCAACGACAGTGAAAACGATGCCTAAGCAATGAGTGAATGTGGGCGATATTTCCCATACTTTAGAATGGAACCCAGACAAAAGTAAAGGATTAAAGGGCTTCTTTTCGGACAGTAAAGACTCCAAACCACAAACAGCAAAGCTTCCAACAAATGATGCACAGCAAAAAAAGTAAAGCACCAGAGTATTTCAATGACATCAATATTTATGTGGTTAAGTTTTCATTTGAGGTTGCCGAGACGTTTCGCCGCGGATGCTACTGGCAGGTTTTCTCGCGGCGTCCCACACGCACCCCAAACTTCGAAGAAATCCATTCTTGAAGTGCCCAACTTTTAATTTGTGGATTTTGCTCCACATGGAGCTGCACTTGCTTCTTTTCATCCAGCGTAAGTTGTCTGGCGCCCTTGGCTTAATGGTGACCACTTATAAAATGACTCAGGAAAAGAGGGAATTCGCTCATCCATACAAAAATAAAGTGTGCGAGACTTGTGGTTTCAGATACAGGATTTGCGCCAGTTAGGGGAGTTCTCATATGGAGGTGTGACTGTAATTAAGAATTAAAAAAGCTTTGTGGCCATATGAGATTGTCCTTTAGTGTAGTTCATTAAATAATGGTCAAAAGGTAGTTACAATTTACACTTAAAATGTAAGCGTTAAAGTATATCGACTCCATAAAAACAGATTTAGAGGAAAGAGCAAAAGCTCTGGCCTAATATTTTGATTACTCGCAGCTTTGCATTTTTGGTAACTACACCCCTTAAGTCTGTCATTTGAATCCCTGAAAAGCACCAAGAAATTAGCCTGATGCCGGTCAATGCAGAGAAGATATTGTTAGCTTTTGAGACTGTTGCACTTCCTTTTTCAATGAAAATGTGACGTGGGCACAACAGGATAAATCGCCACTTACAGAAATGCCATTATATGTATCTATTCGATCAACTGTATCGTTAGACCAGCGAATTCAGGAGCAACAAGTTTTATTAAAACGTCTCGTAATGGCGGAAACTCCTTGAACGGATACTGTCTCGGTACCTTTATTTCCATATTTACTGTTAGCTATGGCGTATTCTTGTCCGTTGATTTATTTTAGGGAGTCGTGTGTGACACAACGGTTTTTACGGTACGCTGTACCCACGTTATGGTACAGAGTGTGTGTGTAACATTACCATAAATTAAAGTAGTCTGGCACAGACTATTTCCGAACATCCCTTAATTAGTCTGAGTTCATTAATTGTCTATTTAAGGTAGCACAGCTCAAAACTCAGGCTCGAAAGTAGTTGATAAAACCATCAAGAGCGAACACCACTTTTAGATGTCAATACTTAGGTCGAGACATAGGAATTCTCGCTGCTTTGGTCTTGGATCTTGAAAGTGGAGGTAAGTGGACTTTGGGAGATGAACCTTCATCTTTGTCTTGGTTTCGATTCTTACTGAATGAAAGCGATAATTTACTAGGAAGTGTCGAAGAATACGGTAACGTGGCCATGGAACGGGCAATCGGTTTATTCCACAACCTAGCTCTGACCCACTCCGGCTGAGACTTTGGTATCGTTGAGTCACGCAAGATTTTCAACGTTTGTTTCTGCCTTGATTGGCCTCTGATGATGCTGATCGGTGGTGGTGGTCGTCGAATTTTTGCCACAGGTAGCAATTTCTCTGCAGATTTCTACAGAATTCAGGTTACAACAGATACAAGATTGATAAAACACCACAAAAGACCGCACCTTGGCTGAAAAGAATGGGCTTGTCATACGTCCTGAACTTTAGTAGAATCAGCACAAAAAAACTGAATAGTGGGATCAAAGTTATGAGCAACTCACAAGTGGCGTCCATAGTGCGAGAAGCGCTGTTTTTGACGGCAGGCAACCAGTGAGAGACGGTATTTTGTAGCTTCCGACGCATTTTCACATTTTTTCTTGCTTCTTTCCGTACCTCTTCTTGTTGTAGCGGTTCCAGCGGTTTAATACAAGAAACTTGCTTCCGAAATGTCGGCTTCCACCGAAAGCGTTGTGCCGGTATTTGCATTTTCGTTGAGCAATTAGCAGCAGTTTTTATCTTTTCTCGACCACGTTTGAGAATTTCCTGCTGCTTCCTCTCCAAGATAAACTTGTAAAACGTAGTCAACTACATGTACCGATTGCAATCGATAAGTATCTCCAAAAAATAAATCAAATAGCCTACCATTGGAGCAGCGATTGACGAGAAGCACTCGATTGTCAGTGCGTCAAGAACCTCATCTATATGCGCCGTACATGAATCCAATCGTTCATGCTTTGACTCTATATCATTATCATCGTCAGCAATTTCGTGCTCCTTTATGATCTCCTCCATTACTCCGTCACTAGATACAAAAACCACCATAGGTATTCAACACTAAAACCAGTCTGACTTCTGCCTACCATAAAAGGATTTCTTCATAAACATCTTTCGACTTCAGTGTCGGTTTTTGCAAGCATGCATTGCCTTCCACTTGTAGCTGAACTTGCTTGTCACTGTCCCATCTTGTTTCCATTTCCATCGGTATCATCTGAATGTGCTCCATTGACTCTTGATCAAGTAGTCTCTCTCCAACGACCTCTAAGTACTTGAAAGTCTGTTGCCAATGCTGAAATTCAGGAGCTTTTTTCAACCGAAATTGATCACTCATGTAAACATAAGCAGGAAGTAGTTTCTCGTCTTCGGTCGCTGCTTTTGCTTCCGATCCTTCCAGCACTTGAAAAAGCTTTAATCAAACAACAACCAGTCATTAGTATTTCTTCCAAACTATTAAGTGTTTAGTAGACACCGACGCGTCGGTCTGTAGCCTTTAAAAGCTCTAATGTACGCTCTTCTGCCTGAAAACAAAATAGAAAGTCGGATTTCAAGTGCCTTTTCCGCGTCGAGGCGAGAATTGAAAGAAACGAGACGATACCTTTGCTTCAAACTGCTCGAATGCATCAGCCATCCCACAATCTTCTTCCTCTGAGTCGTCATTATAGTCAAAAAGCGTGTCATCATTCGCCTGTGCGCCTTCTTCGACTTCAACTTGCATTATCGTTTTTTAAAGTTTACGTTTTGTAAACTTTTGCAAGTTTAGTAAACAAAGGGAGAATTTCAAAAAAATCTGAAATTTGGACGTGTCGACCACCGAAAAGCAACTTCAAGCTGAAGCTATCTTGAGACTTTGTTGCATGCGAAGGAGCAGTCGATCGATCTCTTTCTCGAACAGTGATATGAATACATTGGTGAATTGATTGTAGAAACTAAATTTAAGTAGAAACGCAGCTCACTTTGATAGAGAAGTAATATAAAGTCATCTCGTCACACACTTGAACTTGCTTGTCCATTTGAGCTCCATGACGTTGCCATGTTACGAGACAGCCATGCGCGATGCAAAAGCGTACTTACGTCGTCGAGACTTGTCCTCACAGGATGAGATCCCACTTTATTTTGCCTGGCAGCGTCTCTATGCTACGGCGAATGCCAACTTGAGCACCGACTTTTTGCACGAAACGTGTCAAGAACATGATGCACGTCTTGAAGCACGAATCGCTCCCCGTTCGGGTCTACCACCTCCGTTGTTTACGTCCTTTGACAAAGATCGACGCGTTTCTGCCCACACTTCTGCATTTCTGCGATCTAAGAGTATGTCGAATAAAGCTATCGAAACGATGGCACGTCGATACCGACGCGAGGCGGAAAACTTGCGGTCGTCGAGAGAAAAGCTGGTAAGCACGTTAGATGAAGCTGAAAATCGTTTCGAGAGACATCAAAGACGACAGCACGTGCCAATGCAAGAGCTTGAAGAAGACGAGGCTTTGGAATGGGGTCTTAGAAATTCGACTGACTATAGTGATCGGTTGTCGTGGAAAAGGTCGAGAAACAACTTCAGGGAAAAATTTTCGAGTGATGCAAAGAAACGAGCGGAAGCAAGACTCCGACGAGAGAAGGAATCAGATGACGAGTCGGATGACAAGCGCTCACGTGCTTTTCAAACGTCTAAAGTACGGGAGTCTTTTGGGGAAAATAGACTTGGTAAGAAGGACGTCGACAGTGATGAAACAGTAGATACTAAAGAGCTTGTCAAAGCCTCTGAATTGCGGAGGTCTTCATTGACGATGGAAAATGTAGCAGCTTTTACTTCTCGGGTGTCAAGCTGGAAGATGCCTTCAACTATCTATGACACTCCAATATCACCGGAGCCTTCACAAAAAGAGTTTGCAATGTACGAACCAGCGAGCAGGAAGCGGTTCAATGAACCCGCCGAAGCACGAGAGTCTGAGTCTGTTCTGGAACATGACAACGAGAGAGACCAGCCGGTCGAAACTTGGAACGAGAGTTTAGATTTAAAGGAAAAGAGTCATAATAATCGAAACATCTCGAAGGAAATTGCTGCAGCCAACGCATTGAAAGCACACAGATCTCAAACAAAACATGCAAAACGTACTGAAAACGTTTTGGAAGACAAGACAAAAGCTGATCAACGACGTCAGGTTCTCAAGTCTAGTGTTCAAGTTTCTGACTCGTTTACGGCTGATTTGAGCTCCCTTCCAGCACAAGAATTGATATTTGAAAGCGATAGCGATAGTCCTATGGACTCGGATTTGCGCTATCAGCTTTCCAAAGCGGTCGGCGATATGCAAGTAAAAATTCAAGGCAAGGTGATTAGAGTTTCATTTACAGGTGAACTGGACGATGAGAAAGAGAGCAATCGACCCAAAGGTGCGATCACGTTGAGAAAAACAAAGCAGCAACTCGTCGCTCCGAAGATACTTGCAACTAGTGGAAAGGATGTTCGAGAAAGTGGTGGAGATAAAGAACACGAAAACATCACAAAGGATAAACCACTACGTAAAACTAACGATGAAAGGGAGGAATCACTCAAGAAACCGAATAACACACGGTTCATTAATGAAGCGTTCAGTGACTCCGGTTTCGATTATTCTAGTGAAGAAGAGGAGGGAGAATCGCATCGTAACATAAGTGCAGCTGCTCGAAATGAACACTCGATTACATTACAAAGCAGCGGCAGCTTTTGCGAAAACGTTTTAGAGCAAGACGATTGCACATTCCTCGAGAAGGAGCAAAATGTACGAGAGAACGAGTCAGAACGAGATGTGAAATATAATGACAAAGAAGACAAACACAGCGATGATGAAGAAGATATGAATTATTTAAAACGATCCAAAGTGCCTGAAGAAATAGTCTTCGAAGAAGAAGAGAACGATGACGAGATAGAAGATGGAAGCAGTTTGAAAAGTGGACAGCGATATCCACTAGCTAGCAAAAAGGACGTCAAAGATGGAGATCGTGGGGAAGCACACTCCGAAGATTGTTTAGATGTAAAAGAAAAGTTTCAAAGTCGTTCCAGCACTCCCCGGATTGATAACATTGAAGAGAAGCTCCCAGAAGTCTCAGAAGAAGATGGTGTCAACGTTAATATCAAGGGAGAAGAGCCTTGTAGCGTAAGTGAATCAGATAATGAGATCACTGAGTTTCATGACGAACAGCCGAACGTGAATGTTTCGAGACAAACAATTCTGAAAGCAATCTCAGTGTTGGAACAAGTCCAGCGAGAATCTGCAAGAAATGGACTTCATTCATCCGAGTCTTCTTTTTTTCCCTACAAAGTACCACAAAAGCAGGTGAGCCATGATAACGTGGACGAAGAAAGACAGTTAACTCCTTCAAAGCGAGAAAGTAGTGCACCAAACGCCTGTTCCCTTGCAGATGGAGAGGAGATAGACGATGACGACGTAAGTCTTCAAAAGAAAGAACGTTCCAATCAGTCACAACGACACAAGTTGAGTGAAATAGAAGTATTGGAAGGCAATGAAGATGATTCAAGGCAAATGAATTTACAAGAGCGAGAAAACCATAATGAAGATGTGGTTTCGCGAAAGATCGATCTGTTCAGTAAGCCACCCCAGCTTGAGATAGATGATAACAAAGAGCACAAATGTCAAGGACAAGAAGAAGAAGAAGAAGAAGATCGGTATGCTTCCAAGCGAGCAGCAGAGGAACTCAAGTCTCATTTGCATCGATTAGAAGATCGAATCGAAAGTGCACTGAAACGAGGCTGTCGATGTTTCAATACGTCTGACGAAAAAGTGATTCCACGGTATAACAAAGACAAAGACCCTCTTGATGAACGTATTTCTCAAAAAAGTGGAAAATCTTCCATCAATTGTGAGAAAATTTCAAATGCGAATCAAGTACGCGAGGATGAAGAATTGTTAGAAAGCGATCACGAGCATTCATCCATTTCGAATCATTTAAAAGAGGACAGAGATAACGTTTCCGAGGTCGTAGAGGTTCTCGTTGACAGAAAATGCGATAAACGGCGTGCTAAACTTTCAGCGGACAGTCAATCGACCACGTTCAGTGACCGTAAGAGTCAACAAAGCGAAGTATCAGACGGAAGCAGCACTGATTCTAGTGAAAAACAGAGCAAGACATCACAATCTTTACGTCGACGAGATGGAGCCAACGCAGTTGATCGACAATATTCCAGCAAACGACGAGAATCACGCGCGTCCGAACGTCCAAAGAGTGTTGATCTCGATGCACAGTCATTGAGTGACGCAAGTGAGGAGAGTTCACAAGATGCTCCTGAAAAACTCCTCTCCAGCGACGAATGCCTCAGACCAAAGGAAAAATACCGACATGGTGGTAAGACCGAACGCGAGGTGAAAGAAGCCCCAAAACGAGTGAAACATTCGTTAGTGCGAGACGAGAAAGCCACATCTCAATCTCGACGTGTTCATCGAAAGCGGGAGGAGCTTCCACCTCAACGTCACAAGCAGCAAAAATCAGTCACTCGAAGCTCTTTTGATAGCGAGGACGACTTTTCTGATAGCTTTATTGCACTGGATCGTAAACGATATCATCATCGAAAGTCTCCCGATACAACAAAAGCAAACGGTTCGATCAGTTATCTCAAGCACGAGACCCAACCTCGTATCCGAGATCTTTTGAATTCCCCTTGTAAACATGACAAATGGAGCCGCCACTCGCTCGATTTTGACTCTGAGAGTGAGGATAAAAGCTCCAGTGACACCGATAGCCACATGAAAGTTGGAAGCGTAGACACATGTATTCGATCACACAGAACGAAGCATAGACAGTTTGAAGAAACGGACGATCATCTGTCACGATCGAGGAAATATCTTGCGCGTGAAAAGAACAGCAAGCAACAGCATGTTTCACCATTAATCGACTACATTTCAAAGAGCAACAAGCTCGAATTTCAGCAAGAACGGTACAAAGATGAGATTCGAAGTGAATGGAGGGCCAAAGATTCCGCGAAAAGGTCTTCGAAACATTCTAAAGAGATCGTTTGGCCACCTGGAATGGATGCAAAATCCATTGCTCGACTTGGCCGTGATGACCATCACCCTCTCGCACCTCCAGGACTAGAGCATCTTGTGACGGAAGACCAATGGAATGACTACTGGACGTGGCTGCACTGGTACTCGGCGTGGCAAATGTGGTATTTGAATAATGACAAGAAGACAAAACACAAAATACTCGACAAAATGAAGCGAAGCAGACGCCAGCACGCACACTAGCGATGGGAAATCTTAAACTGTCGACGCCAAACGCGAAAGAAAACATACTTAAAACTGGTGATTTGTTGTTGCCATTGAAGATACGAGGACATTGCGAAGGAAATTGCATTTTTTAAAACTTAAATTGCATATTTATTTAGATAGAAACTTGCTCTTTTCTTTCGAAAGGTTAAAATTAACGACCAAAAAGAGAAATATCGTGGGGGAGTAGAAAAACCTCGGGACCATTTACTTGAATATTGAAACATTATCCCTACCTATTTTCCCGTCATCTGTGTCTACGGCTCACGTTCAATGACCGCAGCAGCACCCATGCCCGTCCCAATGCACATGGAAATGACGCCATAGCGCTGTTTTTTTCGCTTGAGCTCATATACTAACGTAGATATCTGACGAGCACCAGTGCAACCCAGAGGATGGCCTAGAGCTATAGCGCCACCTTTTGGATTCACTCTTTCAATAGGAATGCCGAGTTTCTTAACACAGTACGCAGCTTGGCTGGCAAATGCTTCGTTGATCTCAAACACGTCAATTTGCTCAAGGGTCAAACCAGCTTTCTGCAGTGCCTCGGGAATGGCAAAAGCTGGACCAATGCCCATTAGAGAAGGTGGCACACCTACAACAGCATACGACACAAAGCGGCCGAGAATCGGTAGCCCCATGCTTTTGGCCACCGAGCGACGCATCAGGAGCACAGCAGCGGCACCATCGCTCACTTGACTTGAATTACCAGCTGTGGTCGATCCTCCCTCTTTGAATGCTGGACGTAACTTTGCCAGTAGCTCCACTGTTGTACCAGCACGAATACCGTCATCTTTAGAGATGATAACTGATTTTTCATTCCCATCCTTATCTTTTATAGTCGTCGAGACAGACGTAATTTCTTCTTGAAACCATCCATTTGCTTGAGCTGCTGCGGCCTTAGAATGCGACATTGCAGCGAATTCATCCTGTTTGCTACGTGAAATTCCAAATTTTTCAGCCACATTTTCACTTGTAATACCCATTGGCACCGTACAGTCCATAGCATCTTGAACTCCACCGATACGTTCCCAATTGACAGTGGGAATATCCTTGCCCATACTTTCGAGTGACATGCACTCAACCCCTGCCGCAATACCTATATCATAATATCCAGCTTTAATAGCTGCAGTCACATTGGCTACAGCCTGCAGACCAGAGCTGCATTGACGATTAACCACGTGTAGTGGCACCGAATGTGGAATGCCCGCAGCTAATTGGGCCATACGGGCCATAGCAGCACCTGCTCCAGGCTGCAAAACGTTGCCTACCACAATGTCACCCACAAGTTTTGGGTCCATTTTCGCCTGTTTGAGTACAGCTTGCAATACATGACCCAGAAGCACATCGGGTGTTGTATCCTTAAAGCCACCGCGACGAGCCTTAGTGATGGGCGTGCGTAACGAAGCTACAATAACCACATCTTCTTCGGATGTTATAGTCGCAGGAGAGCTCTGGGCTACGTGGGATTGAATGCGGTTGATGCGATTCATAAACAAAGATTTTGAGGCTCAGGTGAACCAACATTTTTTACATGTCGAAGTCTCATCCAATCGCTACGTTCGTAGAATGTATTTATAGCGAATCAGAGTACAAATCGATTGCATACAGTACTGGAATGTACGAGTTTCTTGCAACCAACAAGAAAATTGCAAATAGTGGTAAAAACTCGTGATAGTGACACACTGTTACAAAATGAACTTTAAAAGTACTGTAAATTGGTTAAGTGTATTATCCACATAGAGGTTTAGACCGACAAGTACTGAATAATGCTTTTTTAACGTTCCCATTTCCAATTCTTGCTTCAAACCACCAGACGATGTCATTTATATTACCGACCACCGTTAAAGCTTCGCGATTCTAGGAATTTAAACAGCGTGTGCGTCATCGCAACACTGGAGCTGGAAAACCCACGTACTTTAGAAAAAAATGTATCACAAGAAGGATCGGAAAACTAGTGACGTACGAATACCATGGATCTGACAGTACTCTTGTGTACAAGCACGTCCTCACGCCGATGACTAATTTTCTCGTCGAGCTCATGTCAGTATGGCTCGCCCCAAACCTCATCACTCTCATTGGCTTGGTACTTGTAGGTGCCTCGCATAAATTGTTTGCATTTCTGTGTCCTCTGCTGGACGGTGACGCTCCTTTAACTAAAGCCCACTGCCATGCTATTTCACTGTGCTTTACGGCCCACTGGCTAACGGTTCTTGAATCAAGACGGCAAAGGTGCGACAGAGTGAAGGATCTAACCCCAGCGATACGACCGTGCGAATATTACTCAAGGCTTCCGATGCATGGATACCAACCTGAGCGTGTTCATTGGAAAACTGACTCGACGCTTTAAGTTGCTGCATACGAATCATTTGTCCAAGAATAAGGAACGGAAAGACAGCTAACATGACAAGCGTCAAGAGTCAACTCCCAGTCGTAAACGAGATGACAAACGCCGCGATAAAGGTAAACACGGCTTCGACCACGCGGCCTTGGGATCACCTGAAAGAAGCGTAACTTTGGTCACATTGGTAAAAAAAATCTGCGGTTTAAGCACCGATGGCATGTTTTTTTAGCGAAAAAGCCAATATTTTGATGGCAAAGGGCGGTAAATGGACACGTCGTAAGCGGGGCGTGAGTTTCTCGGCCATGTATTTAAAGCAATAGGTTTGCGTGGCCACGGCGAGAAATAGCGCAAATAAGCCACCGAGATAAGAGAGACCATAGACCATGACGTCATATCTGAGCATATCGAGGGCGGACGCGAGCTTAGATACTTTGAAGAGTGTATAATTTCGTGCCATCGTTGCAATCAATTCACTAACGAGACCGCCGAACGCGACAGAAGTGCATATGGCGCGAAAATTCAAACTCGAAGGTAATTGAATTTTGGAGTTTTTATAATATCGATTTGAAAGAGATATATAATACCAATATTATTTACACTTTTTACACCAGTCAGTAGCGACTTTTGACGAGTGTTGCAAAATACTCGTACATTCCAGTAATAGCTGCCGTGTAATAGGCGAATTGCCATAACACGGGCCGTGTTATGGCAATTCGCCTATTTTTGTGCTGCGAAACCTAATAGACCATCAGATCAAAGACTGTCACATTGATATATACCTGGTTATACGTCATTTACAGTATTTTTAATCATTTGGTGCATAAATCCTATTCGATTAAGTCATATATATACCAAATCTGAAAAGTCGTAAATTACCGAGTCAATTTCGATATGACTCAGTCTTTTCGAAATTAGACATATCATCGTGTGTGCCACATGACACTATATATCTAAACTAATTTAGTAGTGTAGCCTTAAAATAGTATACCATAGGTATATAATGCCAGTTTTTGATATAGTAGCCAAAGAAGTAGCTAGCCCTTATTTTTAAGTATTGCTAGTTTATAACTTAGCTCGAATCGCTAGACTGCTCGTGTTGTTAACTATTTTAAAAGTCATCGTGTCAAGATGGCAACTTGGTTGGTTACGTCAAATGACTAAAGTGCAACTCGCCTGTGCAAGTGATACTAGTGATGAGTAAACTGCCTAACTTTAGGTTACACTTAAAACTAGCTTGAATGCATTTTTATTTATTTGTATGCCGCTCACTCTTTGCTTCTAATGAATCTAAGTGTTCCTTTGGATTCAAAGTAATTTGACATCCACTTCATCCTAAAGCTTTTATTCTCAGTTTCAATTATTTTGCAATGTTGAGTTAACCTATCGATAATAAAGCGCTTATTAGTATCCTAACAAAATCTCCTGGACACTATTACGTTAGTATACAAAAGTGGTTCTAAACATTGATTTTGAAAAAGATAATCTCGCTAACAATACGGAAGAGGACGAACGTAATGATGACAAATCGAGTTCGGTATATTATTCGAGTTTAGAAGTGCGGCCGGTGAAATGATGTAAAAGTGGATATTTGATGTGAAACCATGCAAATTCGAGTAGGACACATTAAATTCGAATTTGATTGGTCTAAATGATTTAGATCGAGTTATTTCGAAATTAGTTGGTCTTTGACTTGAGACCAAAGAACAAAGCATATAACTGGTTTATATTTAATAAAACCTAAGAACAAATCATAAGAGTACTATTTGATTAGGTGGTCTAATATGAACCTAAAGCATGTCGAGGATTTGGTCGTGCTCGCCGACAAAAGTACGACTGAGGACGTCATAGGTTGCGTGCAAGAAAAGGAAATGTTTTACATTGCCAAGAATTGCAGAAGCAATGACAAAAAAAGACGATATCGACAGAAGTGTGAAGTTTACAATTTGTGTGCGAAACCAGGAGTCGTCTGAAGACTCGGAGTGGATTCTGAATAGTGGTGCTAGTAAAAACGTTGTTCGTGACAAGATCTAGAGTATTATCTACCGGACAGGGAGATATTGAAACTATTTTCGAGAGAGTCCGTGTTTTTGAATGTGAAAGCAAGCAGTAGATACGACTTAAAGTATTCTTGCCGAAAAGCTGACAAAATATCATTTCGTATGGGACACTAGAACAAAAGAGTTTCGTGTTAAGCTATGAAGACAAGATAAGGTGTCGGGTGGAATTACACAAGTGGGCGAATCGTATATGATGTGGATAGATGGCATGACGTGCTCATGGTGGATGCAATTCTCACTCACGCAAAAATAATGAAGAGATGTCATTTTTAATGCAATGAGTAATGGTTAAAGTGAAAGGAATGCGGATGAACAAGAAGGGTCACTGATGCACCTTCATACTGATTGGGACATCTAAGCCACGATACGATCGAAAAGACCACGAATGATCCAATGTCCACCATCGAATTAAATATCGAGTTGTTTTACTTGCGCCGAAGGGAAGCAGACGAAGTGTGCGCAAGCACTTTATCATTATCTGTTGGGCTTCACCGCAGAACCGTCCTTAAAGAAACTAAGAATTGTTCAAAGATCTTAGTGGCTTGATCTTTGTGTTTTGCTATAAAAAAACTCTGCAATTAGACTCATGGTCCGCGCAAATTACCAAGTAACGATTTCGACGCCGATCTCTAGTGGTCCCCATGGGCTTCGCCGATCGTTATTGTGATCAAGAAGAATGGGATCGATATTCAACCGTACATCGATTATCGATCAGTGAACAGGCTCACGAGATTAATGGCCTCTAATTTACGGTCTATTAGGAGATCTGGCAAAGGTATTGTGCTCATTGGCCCTTCCGGATCGCTGCAGATTACTCCACCCGAAGTGCGTGTTCGTCACTGCATCGGAACCGATGGCCCACATGGTTTCACTGGTTGGCTAATTAGGAATATTGATTGCTATAGATTGGCTGAAAAGTGGAATAGATCCTTCGTCCACCATTCGCGGCCAACTGTCCCGACTCATTAGCTGACTTAGGGTGGTCGGTAATTTGAGCCAATCAGGGATGACCATGGCCATGTGTGCTCTGCATCCGGCAGTTGATTTATCCTGGAATCACTTCGCCATATCCTGGTTGCCCCTTCTGATATCAACTGGTCAGAATACTGATTCGACCAACTCACATCCGATTGTCCCAATCATCCCTCAAAGCCATAATAGTGACTAATTAGCCAATTATAGGTCTCTCTTAACCACAATATTGTCCAATCGGTGAAATGGGTCTGTTGGATCGGTCCATAACTCTCGAAATACCATCATTTTAATCATTATAGCTTCTGATGGGTGGACTTAATCGAGCTCTGGAGCTGATCGGCATGTTCCGACCTGTGAATTAAGTAAGTCTCCGGAGAAAACCCGTTCGGTCATTTTGTCACATTAAGCCGATAGGCTCACTCCGGTCGGCTATTACCATCAAGTAGAGTTATTTACACTCCGATCGCTTCGGCTCCAATTAAGTAACGATATGCACTACTATTTATCTATGCTTTCCATTACTCCTCGTTACTCCGATCGTCTCGTCCCTACCAGGCAACTACATTCCATCTTTCAAGCGAAAGGAGTGAAGGGCAAGTCCAGAGTCGGAAAGCTCTTCAGGCCCGCAAGGAGTGCAGCAGCGAAGCTGGACCAGGTTAGTCGTGTTGTTTCAGGTGAACAGAGCTGCCCGGGACCGACCAGCGGGGTCTGAGCAATTCTATGAAGGTAGACAATGATGAATCAGGCAGTCAAGGGATGCGTGTGAGCTCCAGGGATGCTAGCAGGGCTACATTGCTGTAGTAGCCGGATAAGGCATTATTGGCCAGTCGGGAGTCCAGGAGGAAGATGTTTAAAATAATCAGCGAGCCACCCTATTTGGTATAAGGTACACGGACAACCAGCAAGCCCGACCACTATATTTTGTGTAGGGTACACCATATGTTTATACTGGATTTAGGGATAAATCAGTATACGTTTCTCTTTTTAAGACAAGTCGATATTGGTCCACAGCAGAGGGTTATCAAGGTCCCCTGTAGTTGTCATTGGTTTGCCCGTGGACGGTCACGAGAGACCCACCGGAAGTCCCCTCCCTGACCGGGAGTCATTTGGAAGTAGTATACTCACTCAAGCCGCATGTGTTTGGAACACGGTATTATTGTATTGGAAGGGAAGATTTGGTTTACTGTGGAATATTGTGGATAATTAAGTGGAGTTCACGTCTACGCATAAGATTGGAGAAACCCCTTATTGACTTTGGTTGGGCTGACCAATTAAGTAATTTCGGTCCAGCATTTGCGGTATAATGAAGCCAAGTATAACGCCAGTCCGCTTTACGGTGAAGATTTTCGCCCAGGATCAACCCTAGTCCTAACCCTCGCCCCGCTGCCCTAACCAGGCGTCTTTACTTTTCGTCCAAGAGACCACCAGGAGAGCGTAACTGCCAGTACTGATGGGAACAAGGTGATATTTCAAGAGATGGATCGTCCCAGTCGTCATAGCCAAGGTGATGGAAGTGAGCGGTCTGGCCAGCTCAAGGCTGACCTAGGCCAAGAACTGGATGGACGGAGTACCCCCTCCGACAGTCAGCCATCTGATCCCCCGTGGGAGTCCGTACCTCGGAAAGAAATTCTGAGATCGACTACATCATAAAGACGGATGAGCCGATCTGTCATAAAAACTCAAGATAATGGAGAATTCAAGTTGTCTGAAGTTAATATCATCAAATCATGTGACAAAGCTGATAAGTTCGAAAAGTTCAAAGCATTGTAGGTTGGTGTTAGGTACATTTAGTATTGGAATGTAGGCTTTAAATTACACCCTAAACAAAGCGTCGCTCCGTCACGTGTCCGCGACACCTGTGAGCGGGGGGTTAACAAGTTCCCCTCCAGATCAATAACTCCCGGACACCCCTGTCTCGAATAAGTACCCTCCTCCAACTTAAACGGTAGTATTATTTACATCTAGATTCTACCCCTTGAGTCCAAACCAATATTACACAGTAACTAGAGAGAGATCAAGTCATTTATGATGATCGTTCGGAAGACCGAAGTGATCAGGCCGATCGGGAATAAACGATGATCAACGGAGTACCTCCTCCGATAGTTGGTCACTCGGGCCAGTGAGAATCCGGATTCCACCGAGATCGATCTGGAAATTGCCTCCACCACACATCAAATGTGAATGTCGCATCCGTCTGTTGAGGACGGATGGTGGAAGCAAATAAAAAAATGTCGATTTATTCTGCAAATGAACGGGGTGCTGAGACTGATAAGTGAAGCAAATGATCAGGGAATACACCGGACGATACTCAACATGGACCAGTGTATGATCCTTGCGCGTGGATTGCCGCTAATTTTGTTGGGGTGATACAGTCGAATACGCAGCGTATATTCTGAATTGTAGCCCGACCAAGGCTAATATCAAAAGGCCATCTCCAACGGAGATTTTAATTAAAATTTCCCAAAATATTGTAGATATCGTCGCGTTTGAAAGCCCCTGCACGGTCTTTAGGGCTAAAAAAGGAATTCATTCAAACCAATGAAAAACTGAGATGATCGTTGGTTGAAGACAAAGGGTTATCGCACTTATCCGCTCAAAGGGAGGTTTGTTGTGGTAGCCAAACAGGTTCAAAATAAACAAATGTTGAGCCTTAAGCAAATCCATCCGTCGCAGCGTCCCTGCGACGGTGATCGAGATGAAACGGGAGGCGGAAACAGGGAAGATTCGGAAAAGAAAATGGAAAAGGGGATGAAGAAGAGTGTATGCAAGGACATGTTCAAGCTACAGATAGAATCGTATCGCGCGGGAATGCTACAAGCCAGGTAAACTCGATCGTAATAAAAGATCCTAAGGGTTATAATGAAGCGTTGGTAAGGGATCAGTCAGGTAAATGGAAGATTGCGATGAAACGAAATACGCGTTCTGGAAGGGAACAAGACGTTGAGCATCGTAAGACATGTAGCGGGACTGAAAAAAAACTGCACCCTAAGTGGGTTTACAAAAAGATAATAGAACAAAGAGGTAAACCATTAGGATACGTTTTCGGTAGTAATGAATATGGCGACCAGCCGGGTGGATTCAAAACTGGATGTTGACTGGAAAGTGACAGAGATCACGGGGTGTCACCAATGAATACGTCAAAACAATCAATAAAATAGAGTAAAATATATTGACATTCGTTTAAAATCCCAGCGGGGAAATTTAGTACATCTTGAAAGAAGCATGGCGGCTATGGAGTGAACTACTTCCTGAGACCATTTCGGAACATGGGCTTAAGTAGTGATTAACGGATACCTGTCTTAATGTAAAAAGGCATAAGGTGTTTACGTGGATTATACTTCCTCTGTCCAGGTCGAGAATATGCAAATGGGAGTGGGACCAGATATTTCCGACCCCTGGTCTGTTTGAGATGCGAATTTCACTATCGTATCAGTTAAATCCTGGTGGATCGAGCTGTATTTTTGTGCAGACATTTGCTACGTTTTGCGACCAAAATCACATTTTAAGCAAACATTATTTCTTAACCTTCACTAAACGTTTCCTAAATCGTCGCTGAGATAGCGATATTTTCCCGAAAACGAAGTATTTGGAAAGGTCACAATCTCGTCTACGCAATTTTGCTATTGAAAACACGTTATAAAGCATTTTGTGACTACATGGCGGGTAACAAAATACTGAGGTTTTCAAGAGATCCCTTTTGGTTTTGGCCAATAGAAAGGCATATAAGGAATGATGGATATTTTTATTGGTATGTACCCATTCAATTGTTTTGTTTTTAGGAATTTATCACAGTTAAAGTCTCCAGGTAATAAATCTGTTAGAAATTTCGGTCCAAGCACAAAAATAACGTTTAAGGTATTTTGGTACTTTACACTAAAGGAAAGTGGTACAAAACTGGTACACGGTGGTTACGGTTTTGAACACCAAATTTCTATTTTTTGCATTGTGAACTTTAGAAATAGAAACACACAAAGTCGAAGTTGAAGTCGCATGGGTTTCCTGGGATAGCGGGGTAGTTATGCAAGTCAGGAATAGGATTAAGAGCAGTAGAAGGTATCGAATAGGTTGGCGATAAACACTTCTCAATATACATTGCATTGATTAAATCAACCTTGCACTATTTCTTCAAATATCAACATCGAGCTAAATTCACCTACTGGCCTACGTTTCGACTGTCTACTATGAACAACGAATTTCAACAGGTTATGAGCCCAAAGGGTCAAGATGATAATTTCGGTGAAGATTATGAAGAGGAGAAGCCTACCACGATGGGAGATCAAGGTGCCCGACTGGTAGACATGCTGAAAGGCGTAATTGACAGACTTGACCGACTTGAATCGAGTCGGAGACAACCCGACATGGATAGTTTTGGTTTCAACAATTCCATGCGATTGGGAACGAAGATGCGAATGGCATCTTTAGATGGTACACCCGAAAAGAAACCTGACTTGGCGGAACATTTTCAGGATCATGCAGCCGGTTTTGGAGGATTAAACTACCAAAATCTGCATCAACCAAAACCGGAACCGAACTTGCATCAGCAACCAAACCTGCACCCTCAGCCAAACATTCACCCGCAAACGAACATGCACCCGCAACCGAACATGCAACCAAATTTGCACCCGCAACCGAATCTGCAACCGATCTTTAGAACCCCGTCAGCACGCGAATGCAAGTTATCGATTCGAACCTTTGACGGCAAAGAGGTATACAGGGGTCTTGGTGCCGGTTTCAAGCAATGGGGCGCAAGATTTATACGTCAAGTGGCCATTGCAGAATCTGCATGCGGATATCGATGGGGCGAAGATTTCAAGGTGGACCTACTCAGCCATTACCTAAGCGGTATGGCTGAAAGTTATTACAATCGTCAAGTCGATTCATGGTGGAACGAATCACAAAGTTTGGTTCACGTTATGAATCGAATGTTATCGGCATTCCATACAACCATAACACCGGCTCAGTCGATGAAACTATTCACAGCAAGAAAACATCCGAAAAGGACATGGAATGAACATTACATGTACCTTGTGGCGATCACGGAAGCTGTTGGTGGAAGTGAGCCGCTGGTGCTCGAAAACATAGTTCATTATGCATCCAGTGAACTGAAAACAATCCTACTATCGAGATACAACCACTCAAGGCAAGACTATCTTCGTCAAGCAGAAGAGCTATGTCAATTTGCTCAAGCAATTGAAAACGACGGACAGCAAGGAAAAAGTCGCCAAAGTGAAACTATCAACTACGTCGAACAAAAACCCAAGATCAAAAAATGCAAGAATTGCAAGAAGATAGGGCACACCGAAGACAAGTGTCGAAGTAAAGTTTCAAAACAAGTGGACTTCACGCTAAGCATCGTCGAAAACAAAGACAGCAATGATACAAGGTGGATCCTGGATAGTGGAGCAAGCATGCACTTGGTAAACGACATTTTGTACCTACAAGACGTCAAGGAACATGCTACCAAGCAGACGGAATGAAGTTGAGCGTCACCAAAAAGGGGTGGGTGAAAATTACCACTTACCTTGATGACAAACAAAATGTCATTCGACTTGAAAATGTCTACTACGTAGAAAATTTGGCAAAAAACATTCTTTCGTACGGACTCCTGGAAGACAAAGGATGTCACCTCGATTACAAAAATGGAAAACGAGTGATGGTCCACCGAAAGTCTGGAAAAGGAATATTTTCCGTCGAAAAGACAAACCGAGTACTCACGGTAGATGTAAAAGTGGAAAGGTTACGAATTTTCAATGGAGACCAAGTAATGGCGATTCTGCAAGATAAAGAAAACAATCAAGAGCGAATCGTTCAAGAAGGCACGCTTATGCACTTCCACGCTCGCCTAGGGCACCTAAGTTTTGACGCAATCGAAAACATGGCGAAGGACGAAAGTTTCGGAATAAAGCTTACCGATACAAAAAGAATGACGTGCCTAACCTGCGCCCAAGGTAAGCAGACGAAAAACCCAAAATCCAAGCAAGACAGTGGTTTGAATGCGCCAACGGACCGCATTGGAGGTGTTATTTGCTCTGACTTGAAAGGGCCGATAACACCAAAAGACAGATTCGGAAATCGGTACCTAATCAACTTCATCGACTTCAAATCTAACTATGTACGAGTATTTTTGGCGAAAACCAAAGACGCGGCGGCAAAATTTTTCGAACATTTCCTGGCGTTTTTCGAGCGTCAGTTCAACTGCAAGGTACACCTACTCAGGACGGATGGAGGACTGGAATATAAGAACTTGGATCTGTTTTGCAAGCAAACCGGTGTTACGAGACAGATCAGCGAAGCAAACAACCAGTGGAGCAATGGAAAAGCTGAACGAATGCACAGAACGATAATGAACATGGCAAGATGTATGGTTTTTTCATGTGGCTTAAATCTTTCGTTTTGGGGCGACGCGGTTCAGTACGCCGCGTACATCATTAATAGGAGTCCAACAAAAGCAAACTCAAGAAACATGACGCCCTATGAAGTTCTGACCGGAAAGAAACCAAACCTTGGCGAAATCGTGGCATTTGGATCACCCTGCACCGTTTACAGAAATCCCGGAAAAAATTCGCTCGCTCATCGAGCTCAAATCGGGATAATCGTCGGCAAAAGCGAAGAAGTCAAGGGGTACAAAGTATACCTAAAGGACGAGCGAAAGGTGGTTGCAACGCAACACATCAAGAACATAGACACCTTAAACGAAGAGCAGAACAAACAAGTACGACGTGACCTGGAAGCAGAAGGAGTGGAAAATCAGAAAGTTGCGACCAAAAATGCAAAAAACAAAAGCGATAAGCAGAAGAAAAAGGTGTGGCAACGAGAACGACATCAAACGAGAGGACACACGAAAGCTAATGCACAGAAGGAGAGAGTGTCAAGCGAAAATGTCGTCGGTGAGAACGCGGACCAAGAAAACGCGATTCAAGAAAATGATGAAACAATCGAAACAGTAAATTTCATTTCCGAAGTGGACCCAAAAAGTTTTGGCCAAGCAATGAAGAGCGGAAACAAATGAAGGCGATAAATGAAGAATTAACAGCGCTCGAACGCAATCAAGTGTGGACGATCGAAAGAAAACCAAAGGATTGCCGTCCGCTACACACCAAATGGGTATTCAAGACGAAAACTGATGAAAATGGAGATATCGAGCGGTATAAAGCAAGGCTTGTGGCTTGTGGAAACGAACAGAGGCTTGGGATCGACTACAACTTAACTTTCGCAGCAGTAATGGAGCTCGGACGGTGAAATTAATTCTCGCATTGTCAAAACCTTGGGGTGTCTGTGCGAAACACGGAGATATCCCAAACGCTTATGTGAAGGCACTGGAAACGGAGCATGAAATTTACCTGCACATTCCACAAGGCATGAATTTGAAGAGCAAATGTGAAGAACTCAACAAAGAAGAAATGGTGTTGAAATTACGAAAGACTCTTTACGGATTAAAACAAGCAGGTCGACTGTGGAATCAACTTTTACATGGAAAATTGCTAAAATCAGGTTTCAAACAGAGTATTACGGACATGTGTTTGTATTTCAAGACGATTAACGATGCTACCACTATCGTAGGAGTCTACGTCGATGATCTTCTAGTGACTGGAACACAGGAGGAGCTCGTGGACGAATTTTTCGACGACTTGAAAGTACTCGAAATTAAAAACTTAGGAAAAGTTTCAAAATTCCTAGGAATGAGGATCACGTACGATCAAAACAATGGATACACGTTAGATCAAGAAGTAATGATCGGAAACATGCTTCGAGAGTACAACCTAGAAGACGCAAACCCAGCAAAGACGCCGATCAACAACGAGTACGAAGACCTGAACCTGAAAAATCAAAATCTTTTGGAAAAAACAACAAAAGGTGAGATGCCTACAGTAAAAAAGTTTCAATCTTTGGTCGGCGCCTTACTCTGGATATCCCGATGTACGCGACCTGACATATCTTTCGCAGTGCACAAGGCTACTCGAAGGACACACGCACCAACAATGGTGACTGGAACTTGACAAAGCGAGTTCTCAGGTATCTAAAAGGGACAAAACATTTGAAGTTGCACATGGGATATGGAGCACACAAAAATGAAGACACGCACCACATCGAAGGATATAGCGACGCTGACTACGCCGGCTCGAAAGACGATAGGAAATCAACAACCGGAGGCATAATCAAGCTAAATAGCATGATAATCAGCTGGTTGTGCAAGAAGCAAGGCGGCGTCTCTTTGTCAACCATGGAAGCCGAGTACTACGCAGCTTCAAAAGTGGAAGTAGAAATGCTTGGGTGTCGTGAAATCCTACAAGAAATTGGGACACAAGTCAAACAACCAATATTAATCCACATGGACAATCAAGCAGCAATCAAAGTGATGAATGAAAATGATGGTTTTTCAAAGTTGAAGCACATTGACATCAGATTGAAGTTCATGATGTCGAAAATGAAAAATGGTGAAATAAAGGCACAATATTGCGCTACAGACGTCATGGTGGCTGACATACTCACCAAAGCCTTACCTTACCCGAAGCTCGCAAAATTACGAATTGGAATCGGACTGATGTAAAATTCACATTGAGAAGGAGTGTTAGAAATTTCGGTTCAAGCACAAAAATAACGTTTAAGGTATTTTGGTACTTTACACTAAAGGAAAGTGGTACAAAACTGGTACACGGTGGTTACGGTTTTGAACACCAAATTTCTATTTTTTGCATTGTGAACTTTAGAAATAGAAACACACAAAATGGGTTTCCTGGGACGGCGGGGTAGTTATGCAAGTCAGGAATAGGATTAAGAGCAGTAGAAGGTATCGAATAGGTTGGCGATAAACACTTCTCAATATACATTGCATTGATTAAATCAACCTTGCAATATTTCTTCAAATATCAACATCGAGCTAAATTCACCTACTGGCCTACGTTTCGACTGTCTACTATGAACAACGATTGTCAACAAAATCATTATTAGATAAAACGAGAACATTACTGGGAGGGTTACCAGACAAAATTAAAAGTCCTACAGTTGGTGGTTCTAGCGCTCTTCGTCCTGGTCATGCCCCAAATCTTCGCTACTGCTCTCGCCGGTGCCAACAGCATGATTCGTCGTAGCATCGCCGCGAGTGCTCAGCTTGGCGATCGATTCCATGAAAAAAGATTTCCGCGACCGTTTTATTAGTTTGTCGTCTATCGGCTAAGCCGTTTCGGAGCGCTGCAAGCTACGTCACCACCTGGATGACCATTCCGACGTTCAACGACAAGAGTTCCATAATATGACACAGTTAGTTACTGCTTTATCACGTTATAAACCGGAATCAATGCAACTGATTCGTGGCTTTGTCGAGCCCCAGCATGACCTGGAGACGGAGATATTGCAACTTTTTGAACGTGTGAATTGTTACGCGTTTTCAATTGCAAACGATCTGACGAACGGACCGTAGGCATCGGGTTGTATCCCGAAAGCGCACTGTTGAATCATGATTGTGCCCGAATTGTGTCGTGCGTTTTAAGGGACGAAAGATAATTATACACGTCATTAGAGATGTTGAAGTCGGACAAGAACTTACAATCTGGTGCATCGATTTGTTCCAGTCGACAAACAGACGACAAAAAGAGTTGAGAAAGGCTACTTTTTTTGTAAGTGTGCCCGATGTGAAGTTGCGGTGAAAGAAAGGGTAGATGACTGGTATCTGGTTGATGTGTGATGGCAACAACGGCGCCACTGTTTGTAAAGGTGTTGTCGTAGTGGAAAAGGAGATGATCATGTCGAGATTGCAAGATGTAAAATGTGTGGTGCATTGCGAGACAGCGACAAGAGTTTTAGGCTGGAAAGGCTCTTGAAGGACGTTAAAGAGCGTAAAGAATATTCATGCAATTATTCTGTTTTAATTATACCGCTTTTTTAATTACTCGAAACAGGACACGTGGAAGCAGTAACAACGCAAATGGGAGATCATGACGTCGTAACTTCGTCTTCATCCACAAAACGCACGCGTAGCCGTACTTGCTCGAGAGATTGACGACTTTTATCGGAAGCAGCCGCTCTGGGCTGGTGACGTTTGGCACGACCGTTGTTTCAGGCGGAATTACATGCCGTGAAGTAGTTGCTCCCAAAGATGAAGCTTCCGTCTTGAGGCCTTCTGCAACTTTCAGCTCGACAAATAGTTATCCAAAGTAGCAACCACTTTGTCGCAAAGAAATCAGGCTGAACAGATTCAAAGTGCTGAAGAGCATCTTAAATAAGCTCTTGTTGCCTAAGTTCATGTCGAATCAAGATCTAAGACATTTAAATCGGGCCACTTGGCGGGTTGCCTCGGTATCTGGACGTCCCATCAATACCGACCTAAACTAGATCCATCAATTGCCGCCTCCGCCGCACCGTGAGGAGTCGCGTTGTCTTGCTGCGGCCACCCTTCCTGTTTACACACCATGCGTTAGTTTACCTACAGGGATTACGCACCAAGCCATACGTACTGGGCCACATAGCTTGGATAGATGGAATGACTGAGTGGACAAGAAGATCATGGTAGACGTCCTTGGTCACAGTGATTCCCACAGGGATGATATCGCCAGCGTTTTGGTTGGCCCTGGTCCGCTTTGCAGGACGCCGGCGCACGACCGGGAAAGTACGAAGTTTGCCGTCGAACCGCGCTTTTTGACGTAGTCATATTGCGGTCGCGCCACTGCCACCAAAAACATTACCTTTTTGATGTACCGTTTATTGGGCTACGGTAAATGCGGCTTCGTCTCGCTCGCCGTCAGTACGTATGACGTAACCATCTTGTACAAGTGGAACCAGTTTTTATCAATATAAAATGTGTTGTACATAGCGTGAAACGTGCGATTACGTAGCCTACATACAATGGGCATAATCAGCAAAATTAGCGCAACCTGAACAATGCGATACGTACCAATACGGTGCTCCACAAATGTGAGAACGAAACGGTGACGGGCCTGCTTGTGCTTGTCTTTAATGGCGGGCTTCTCATGCGCCGTTTCGCGTCGTAGTGGCCTGTTCTTTCCTACATAGACATGTAAAGTGGAATTGGGAACGCCAGCTAAAGCCGCTGCTGAGCGTATGCTTGTGCGTTCGTTCACAAGCATCGCAGCAACAATCTCTGAAATCTCATCTGACGTGTACTCAGCGCTACTGTCTGTGCGCCGCAATACTTAATCCACCGCGTCGCTCCCATACACTGTGCACGGTGTACGATGACAGTAGTACTCTAGCGCTGAGATGGATTTTGCTCCATCAGGCAAAGTCCCATTCGAACGAAGTCGCAACTGAAGG
>MIQA02000679.1:0-52707 GCA_001887855.2 Sclerospora graminicola | reverse complement strand
ATATGGAATCCGTCAAGTCGGCCAGGTGCCACTATGATCCGGATGACCTGGATCTGGGGATGGCTCGCCTAGCCAATGTGGCCTCAGCCCAAGCGTTTGATCCAGACTAAGAGGCGATTACCAGGGTGTGGATGTCAGCCACGCCCGAGTTGAAGGATTTCACTGGACGGGACATGGACGATGACCAAGCCCGAGGATGGCTGAGCAAAACAAAGTCGGCATTTCTCAGAGACCGGACGCCGGACTGTGAGAAGTGCCTGATCTCCGGAAACTTAATGAAGGGTCCGGCTAAAAACTGGATCCAACAGCTCAGCCAGGAAGTCCGAGATAATTGGGAGGAATTGGCTGAAGCGTTCGGAGAACAATATTGTGGATCTGGAATGTCGGTGGCGCGCAAATATTTCCACACCAAGAAGCGGGCGGACGCGGCCCCTCTGGAGAACCTCCATCGCCTAAATGTCGCTGACATGAGTGCGAATATACCGGTTAAAGAAGATACCAGCCGGGCGGAAGCCACTCGGGAACCTGTGGTGCATTTTATCAGCACGTTGGACGATCGGGGGCTGGCAGACCAGCTGGCGGTACTGCGATTGAAGAATACCACGGAGCTTGAATTGACGCTGCGCACCTACCAAAGAGCGAAGAAGCGAGGCCCCAAGGCAGCAGTTGGAACTGGTCGGTTCAAGTCCCGCTTTAACTCGGATCAAGGAGGCCGGCCGCCATCCACCATGACGGTCCGGGCCGTCCGCATGGTCGCCCAAGAGTCGGATGCGACTAGCTCGGAAGAGGAGTACCAGCGGTCTGGGGACGAGTCCGAGGAGGATCAGTACCGGTACTTGTTCTCGGCGGAAGCCAGTCAGCCATCCAGGCTGCGAGCTGGGTCCAGCCAGCCGAAGGGTTTTCCGGCTCGAACTGACCAGGATTACCCCAGACGGAAATGTACGCACTGTGGGTCCATCAAGCATGACGACCGGAGCTGTTGGAAGCGGCTTACCTGCAAGAAGTGCGAAAGGAAAGGACATCCGGCGGAACACTGCTTGTTTACCTGCAAGACTTGCGGGGAAGTGCACGAGGCGGGACTGTGCCCTATAGAAGAATTCTACAACCAGATGAAGAAGTGGTACGTCCCGACTAAGCATGCTGGAATGTTGCCGCCCGGGGTGGAAAAGATGTTAAACTAGATCGCTCGCCAGGTTGGAATCTGGTTCGAGCCGAGCGGTCTAGTGTTAGTATCTATGCATATGTCGGTAAGGAGGATAATCAAGAAACAAAGCAAAGCGTAACCAACAGTACATGTAAGTTTGACGATTACGTCATCCGGTCCCCGGGCCAGCATGGCTGACCCCTTCCTGGAGAGCAGTATACGGACGGACGAAAATTCCAGGTCTCAATTTCTTATGAAATTGAATCTGTTACCCGGCGAGTCGCGAGGTTATTGGAAATACCATCCACCGGACAAGTGGTTCAAGCAAGCCAAGGCGGATGGTAAAATTAATAACCAGAAGGCCACCATACTGTTTGACTCTGGCGCAGAAGTGTCTATCGTAGACACCACCTTTGCTCGTAAGGTGGGTTGGGAGGTGGGATTTATGGTCCCAGCCGGTATACGGTTGGATTTATCGCATGGAACATTGATGTTGCCGATGAGGCGCAGATCCAGCTGGCTGGCCGGCGGCCCTTATATGGTGTCCACGTCCAAGTCCTCAAGTTAGGTCACTTTGTAACCGTGCCAGTGAGAAGAGCGGTGGAAGTAATGGTACAACCGCACGACAGACGGCGTAAGTTATGGCTGACCAGGGGCGAGTGTTGGGTACCCTCGTTTGTCAAAGGGGAAGGTCACCTCAATTACATAAGTGTGACCAATATCTCGGAAATGCCCCTCACCTTGCATGAAGACGTGATCATTGGAATGTGGCTGACCGAGGACAAGGTGCCCCGCGTCACTATTGGCTCAAGACGCTATATCGAGTGGCAAAACCTGGCCTTTCAGGCAACCACCAATTTGGTCAGCGAAGAGGAAGAAGTGGAAGAGGACCAGACTCCAATGGTGGCTAAACCAGAGTATCGGACCCCTTCCAGGGTATTGACTCGGAGCCGGCCGTGGCCGGTTCCGGCTGAAGGTATTGGCCGAGACTATGCCCCGATCGCTGAACTGGTTTTGCCCACCCCGATGACGACGGACGAACGACGAAATCGGGAGAAAGGACAAGGCAGAGTCACATGTGCGTTCACCTCCAATACCGGATGGCTTGATGAGCAAGATGATACTGGATCGACCGATCTAGCTGGCCAGGATTCGGAGTTAGCCGGAGGCGGATCAACCGATCCGGCTGACCAGGATCCGGAATTAGTCGAAGCGTACCAGGTCTGCATTCATGAAGGGGGCGAGCTATACGTTGAAGACATGGAGGAACAGATGGCGGTGCTACCTGAGGTAACCCCATGCCCACCAGCAGTCACTATTGACGATCTACAAGTTGGAGACCCAGATGTGAACACCCCGAAAGAGATCAGCAGCTTGAAGGATACCATATGGAAAAGGAAACATCTGCTGATTGGACCTGGAAATGTACTGCCAACGGCCGCCCATGGGGCGGTATGCGACATTGACGTGGGAAACGCCAAGCCGGTGGCGCAAAGGTGCCGGACAGTCGCCCCCCAGTATCGGGAAAAGCTGTCGGAGCTCATCAAGGGATTGCTGGCCACCAAGATATTTCAGCCGTCCACCTCGCCATGAGCTTCGCCCATCGTAATCATTTTTAAGAAAAATGGGGTGGATATAAACTTGTGCATCGACTACCGACTGGTCAACCGGCTGACTACGCTATTGGTTTACCCGATGCCGTTGATAAACGAGTTGCTGGAGGATTTGGATAAAGTTTTGTGGTATTGCTCATTGGACATGGCTAGTGGATTTTGGGTGGTCTCTATGACCGACCGTGCACTGGAAATCTCTGCGTTTGTAACGGCCTTCCGTGTTATTCGAGTGGAGACGGATGCCGTTTGGCCTAAAGAATGCTCCGCTGATTTTCCAGCGGCTAATAGATAACGCATTTTATGGACATTTGAAGATCAAGGCGGACCAAGAATCTGCCCTGGTCGGTGATGTATTCGCCGAAGGTGACCCGGACCACAACCCAAAACCTTCGGTCCTGGGGCGGCGGCCCTACATTGATGACATTCTCGTGACGGCTCTTAATTGGGATTTACTATGTGAAAAAGTGGAAAATCTGATGATTACGTGTGAAAAGTGGAATCTTTCGATTAGTGTGGGGAAGAGTTTTGGGGAAAAAACTAAGGTGATTAATTTGGGTCACCAGGTTTGGATTGCCGGATTGGAAGCCAATCCGAAGGATTTGGAGTCTGTGAGTAATCTGCCTTTCCTGCGGTCCTTGAAGGCCATGCAATCTTTTTGGGCAGTCTGAATTACTACAGTCGGTTCATTGAGGATTTCGCGATATACGCAGGTGTGTTGTATGAATTACGGGAGGTGGACTACCACAAGCTGAGAGAGCAGGATAGGCAAGGGGAAGTGCGGGCCGAGCCGGCAATATCAGCCAATGGGACGACGCCCGGGTCAGCTATTTTTACCAATGAGATGCCGCCCGGGTCGACTATTTCCACAAAAGAGGTGCTGCCCGGGTCAACTATTTCGGCCAATGAGATGCCGCCCTTGTCCATCCAGACAGGAAGCCGGCTGCCCAATTCCTGGGCGGCCGAGCCGGAAGACCACGTGACTAGGGCGATGGTAGCTTTTGGCATGCAGAAAGCAAAGATGTCGACCACACCAGTCATGAAGCACTTCGATGTTAATAAGGTTCATGTGGTCATCATCTATGCTAACAAGTGGGCTATCTGAGCTAGGATCATGACGGAGCGTATTGTCTTGTGACGTTCACTAGCCGGACTCTGAAGGCTAACGAAGTTAGCTATGGGCTAGAGGACAAAGAAGTGTTGGCTTTACTACGGATCCTGGATGTGTGTTATAGCAACATAAGTGTCTCGACCTACTAAGGTATTATCCAGACGGTCGACCTTATCATGGCTTCTGACGGCAAATGGAATTGATGGTCGGCTGGGTAGATGGGCTGCTTTGCTGTCTCAGTGGTCTCTAGAGTACCAAAGGAGAAAAGGAGATACTGGGTACGTTAGCGACCAGCATCACCCCAAAGGCAGAAGTGGAGAAAGCGCTGATAGCCATAGCGCTTCGGAAACAGCCACGACAATCCATCATATTACCACCACTAACAGTGGGACCCACAGAGGAACTGATGGTTCTAAGCTTTGATGGTTCAGCAAGCGTAAAAAAAAGGAAGTAGGCGCCTATAAGGCTATCTTATGGAAGTTGCCCGAGTGGAAAGTGGTCGCTGCTGCTTCAGATTTCACGCCTGGCATAACTGTGAATGAAGCAGAGTACCGAGGACTGTTACTTTGCCTAGATCTGCTGGCTGGCCAGACGCAGGGGCGGATCATCATATGCGGTGATTCCAATCTGGTGATCCGGTAAATCACGGGAGAAATAGACTGCAAGGCTCCCCGGGTAAGACTTTTGAACGATCTGGTTATGTCCGCCCTGCGGAAATGGTCAGAACTTGAATTGTTACATGTCAAACGGGAGTGGAACAACAGTACAGGACATCTAGCTACATTGGCCATGCTTGATCAGGTCGGCCTCACCGTCACGGATCCAGGTATGTTAGACGGATTGGCAGAAATGAATAGGCTATCAGAGATAATCGGACAGGCAGCCAGGTGCGAGGTCCACCCATCCGGATCCAACCGTTTCGGAGAAGAAGAGTATGACGACCAGAACTGTGAACCAGACATTCAGACCCGGCCGGATCAGGAGATGCCCTGTGGCAACAGGAGATCCCTCTAGGCGGACTCACAGCCGATCGGGCGTGACTAACCGGGGTTAACAGCCGAAGTGAAGGATGGAGTTGGGGCAAAGGAAACATGGACGGATATATGAAAAGGAGAACATAGGAAGGGAAAGAACTAAAAGAGTCACGTTGCCCATTGTTACGGACGATTATACTTGTTGCGGAGCTGGGACACTTTAAGACCCGGATGGTCGGAGGTTTTTTTGCGGTATTGATTGCGCCAATGATCTTGCTGGTCGATGGCTTCAAGCTATGGAAAGAAAGGCAGTCCGATCCGGTGCACTTAAGCCTGGGTACCACGTTCCGCCTTTTGCCGAACCTCCGCTCCTTCGGTTTGCCAGATGGAGTATAAAAGGGGAGAGAAACACAAACACCATCCCTCATGCGCTCCAAGACAAACGCACACAGACGGATCCACGCCTTCGAAGCTCGTCCACGTCGATTCTTTCGGGCGGCGGAATACGCTCGGAGAGGCATGTCTTCTCGCTTATCTTCTGCTGAGATGAACAGGAAATGGGTGGATTCCCAGATGGACTGGGCATGGGTCACAGCGAATTTTTGGAACCTCGCTCGGAATTCGGTAAGCAATGGGCTGGACGGAAGTCCAATGTCAGGCATCTCAGTGACCAAGATTCCCCAATGCTTAGTTTCCGAGAGCTTGTCAACAGCACCCGACCTCATCAGGTCGGGGCACCAAGTGTCTGTTGGAAGCAACATGCGTGACTGAGGGAATATCCAGAGAGGTGGACGGGACAAAGAGTGAGCGAGTTGAGAACAGGAAACATCAGCAAGACTCAGGTTTTCAGCTGTTCGACCAGCCAAGGCAGGATATCGGGCCGATCCACCTCACTGAGAATGCGTCCGTCAGGCAACCACAGAAGCGGAAGCTTGGGGAGAGGCGGCGCAGGAGTCGAACGGCTCCGCTAGATCTTGAGTTTGGCTGTCGGTCGACCGGATCGGTTTTTGAGACGAGACCCTGACGGAGCCGGTGGACTGGTTCTAGCCGAGGTCTTGGAGGAAAGTTCTCTCAAGTTTTTCGGGCTGAGAGGCAACCACTGATCGGGGATGTCGTTCCCATTTTCCTCAGCCTCCTCCTCTGCCATATCTTGCCCCTTCTCCGTTCCTTTCTGTTTCGCTCTCCCGTTTTTCGTCTCGGCCGTACTTCTGGAGTTTAGGGAATCACTAACGGTCTCGGGATTGGGGGTGACCCGAAAGGTTGAGGTAACGGTGGTGTCAGGAGGCAATGATAAATCAGCCGGCTTGTATTCAACGGAGCCAAAACTAGCGGTTGGCGGGGTCTGCAAATCGATAACCTGATTGGGATCCGGATGGGCCACCGTTCGGCTACCAGGATTCGAGATGCGACGACGGGCGTCCGCGCGAGAGCGGGACAACGCAGCAAACACCTGCTGGTCGTTGTAATCCTCATCGTCATCGTCATCATCGTATATGTACTCAGGGGAGGGCGGATCTGAACCCGCGGGTGAACCAGACGGGGAGCCAATCTTGGAGCCGGATGGCGAGGCAGCCCCTGAATCGGATGGCGGGTCAGTTTCGGAGCCGGATGCCGAGTCATCTTCTGAGCTAGACGACGAGTCAGGCGTAAAACCAGTTTTCTCCGGGGAAACGAGTGGGGATACGGCGGCGGCCTCCATTGAAGACAAACTATCGTCGCTGTCCGACACAAGCTCCCGTTCGCTAGCCGAATTGCCCCAATAACATCGGTGCAGGAGGGAGGATTCACTCCTTTTAGTCCGTTTTGGAGGGGTTAAAGGCGGATCGGACCCGGCCAGGGATGGATTAGAGCTGACCGGACGTTTTCCAACTTCTGATCCCCTCGATGCGTACGAGAGATCCAAACCAGCCAGGGGTAGATTATAGCTGGCCGGAAGCTCCCCAGGTCCCGATTCTGCTGAGGAAGATGACTGGGACAGTTTCGGCGGGGAGGTTTCCCATTGGTCTACCATCCCCAGGATGGCCAAAAACCCCTCTCGCGCACACAAAGGAGCCTATAGGATGGGAGCGGTCTGAGTCTGAGTCTCCTCGAGCCGGTCTTGCAATTCGCATAACAGGGACCGGAACCGATCCTCTTTATCCAGCAAGGCGGCGTAGGCACGGTCGGCCGGATCAACTCATCATGAGCGTCATGATATCTTCCCCGAACCTGGTACAGCTCAGATCGCAGCCCTTGTTGCCTGAAGGAAGCTTCTCGAAACTGTTGCTCCAGAGAAGAAATATGGTGGAGAGGGACTCTCGCAGGTGGTCCGGTCATCCCGCGTGGCGTCTAGTTATTGGGACACCCGGCGGTATCGGCCGCGAAGATGCAATAACTCTTGGGATGCGTCGGAAATCTCGGCGGGTTGTTTTTTCAGCTGTTCCAACTGTTGGACTGCGAAGTGACATAGGCATGGAAACCGTAAGGGTCCGAGTTTTGTGAGCTCCAATTATTACAAGCCTTACGTCTTACAACTGAAGTGATGGTGGCCATTGGTGGTCGTACGCTTATACACATGTGGTCGAAGAAAAACAACATTGCTACAAAGAAAGGAAACGGCGCCACAAACGACCTTTGTCAATTTTACATACACTCGAGCATCACAGGGCACAGAGGTACGAAGCTCCAAAATTTTATGGGATCACCATGAGAGCCGAATTTCGGAGCCACTGTAAGATTACAATATTTCTACAGACATTCTACCCATACAAGAATATAGATCGAGCCTCTCCAGTTGACGATTATCCTGAAGAAAATTGAAATTGTCTCCAGTAACGTGCGTAGAATGGGAGGAGAGAATTTCAAGACGAAACGAAGAACAAGTTCTGGGCCCAGAGCATGTTTTATGGAGTAGCACACATGTTGATCTGGTATCTGGAAGTCTGGCTGAAGCTCATACGGATGAGTTGCAAAACGTGATCAAAGTGGCTTTAACTTTGGAACTGATTCGGCAAATTAATGATGCGTTGAGTTTGGACTCGGAAGAAGTTGTTCGACCGAAGACTCACAATTTACTAATAATTTCACCATATCAGAAGTAAATGGATAACATTTGACATGAAGTTTGCAAGTTGAAAGGGAGCGATATGGATTAGTATCGCTACTACTGACTCTAGTCAAGGCAAATAAGCCGATATTACGATTACATCTATGGTTCGGACGCGGTCATCGGGATTTATGCAAGATTATTCTGCTAGATCGCTGGTGCCATTAAGCCAGTCAAGGCATAATTTATTTCTTCTGGCATCACGACAAGCTTACGAGAGGGTGGAGTGTGGTCCAAGTTGATTAAAGAGCTGATGTCCTAGGAATACAAAGTTCCATTACCCATTGGAAAGCGACGGAGGCATCGAGAATACTTCAAGAGTGTCAAGATGGCAATGTGGACCATTAGCCGTTATGTATGAACAGTGTGGTTATGAAAGGAATGGTTTGTCGCTCGCTACTGCCCGCGGTTTGCTGTAGCTTCGCAAGGGGCTAAAGTCTCACTTTATCGAAGTGTTATTTTCGGATTGGTTTAAAGAGAAATAAAAATAAGTAGCTATATAGTAACCATAAGTAGGAGCATATAAGTAGAACTGCAAAAGTAGGAAGTGATATGGAGTAACCTGGTTAAGGTGTTTCTATATCTCACTTCTTAATATAACGAAAGCCCCCCTTTTGCAAGCGCAACTACTTGTTACCAAGTTGCTCGACGGACGCCAACCTCAGTACACAAGACCGACTTATATACCCAAATACTAAGCAGTACTCATCGTCTACACAAGCCAACATCGCATATCCGAAAGGACTAGTCAAAAGGATACTTTGGGAATTTCTTCACTTTGTGTACAATTGGCTTATACTGTCGGTCGCTAAGTCAAGTTCCTGGGAATAAACGTTAAAGAGGTTCATGAGTTTTTGGAGTATATTTGGAAAATTAAAGTTACTTTACGACATAGAAGCGAGATAAACGCTGTTCGCTGCATCCGTGCAATCTTGTAGAACCAAGATTCATTTTTTGAGCCAATTAGCTCCGAAAAGTACTCGGCACCTTGGAGTAGGGAGTGGTGATAAGGCTGTGTAGCATAACGAGATCAAAGATTAGGGACAATAATCGCGACGGTATCGACGACATCGTCCTCGCTGGAGCTACTGCTGTTAGCACTGTTGTTGTCACTACCGCGACTCATCAGCTTGTTGCCGCCGCCACTTTTAAAAGTAAAATGAAACCGGTATTTTTCTATCTTCCTTACTATGATAGACTATACAATATAAAAATTACATTTCGATTTGACATTGGGACACATCAGCTTTGCTGAGCAAGAGAATCCGATTTGGAGTGAAACAGCAGATCGTTTAAGATCCGATTTTGACGCAAACAGAATTTGAAAATAGCATTTTTGCCGAACCCTTACGTCTTGCAGCTATCGTGTCCGAATATATATTCAGATATATATATTTAGGGATTATTAAACTCAGTAAATAGTCTTGTTTAAGTTTAATGTAAATTAGACTATAGAGGAACAAATTACATATGTGCCCATTCTAAGTTGCACGCTTCCCTCACTTGCAGTTCATAGTGTAAGCATGTAACAGGTAGCTTGTTACAGTAGTACTTAGATGTCCAGTCAGGGCACTCCCCGTGAGCCTCAGTGACACCCCCCGGGCTAGTAATCAAATAATTAAAGGTGTTTAGCTAGGATTGTCACGAGATCAGCCATTATAGATGGGCAGGAAGTGACAATTGGTATGTGGGACAAGTCGACCCAACGTTAACCGGTGGACATATTAACGGGGTCAAGTGGAGAATGTGGGTAAAAGTATGGAAGTCACCGTTGTCGTGCCGAATCATGGGTTATTCGGTAGGAGTAGATTTGTCAAGTCATGCAACTGCCTATGAATGGTTGAGTGCCAGACCAGGTCGAGCCAAGAGCTAGATATCAGTCGAGATACGTCAAGAGATCTAGATTGCAGATGGATGAACACATGGAATGTGGTCGGGTTATGGTTTTCGAATGGTATTATGGTTGGACATCGATGTTTCGAAAGGTCACACTGGATAATTGTTATGATCGGTCTGTTAAACCTGCTTGCCCAGTGCCCTAGGCATTGCGGTCGATGGGGACCGCTGGATAACCATGGTGAAGCTGACCGAGATTTAAGGATACCAGAATACGGAGCGTGGGCCAGATCGGTCGAAGTCGGCTCCAGAAGTCGGCTCCAAAAAGTCGACTTCAGAATACCAGGTTCGAAAGTCAACTTCCGAAGTCGGTTCAAAGATCAAGCCCGGGTCAGCAGAAGCGACCCAAACGTGAAGAAATTTTAAGGCAGCAAGAATGGTCGGATTATTAGGAAGAATAGTTGAAGGCGATATTGGCCAATACGGGATGTTATGATCAAGATCGGAACATTAGGTAAGCCACACGGTACACAAAGTATTTAATCTGTATTTTTTTAATAATAGGATTAAATTTACCCCGAAGTAAAGAGTCCCATCGCCACGTGTCGGCGTTCATTGGAGCACAGGGTTAACAGGGCCCCCTGTAGCTCAACTTATTTCCGGTTGAGATGCGCATAGATGCATTTTGGCTTACCGGAAGTCCCCCGACGGGATCGCACTAGACTATTCTATCCTCACCCCTCACGTCTACGTGTTGGGAAGACGTTTATTAATTGAAAAGGTTGTGGAGGTAACTTAGCGGTTTTACCTGTGAAAGGTTGTGATTATATCGTGGTTTACGTGGTCATTGATTATCTCAATATTGGCTGGTTCGGTCGGTTGAAGTATCCCGACCCTACTTTATACACGGTACCACCCCTAATCCGTTCTTCGGTGAAGTTTCCACTGGAGAACAACCCTGTCATGAAGAAGTCACTTTCACGACCTGATCGTGAAGATCTATTTCTTTAAGAGTCCACCTGAGTGAGTGTAACATAAAAATCACATTGAGCCAATGGGTACACAAGGTGAGATGAAGTTAAAAATGGATTCGGTCGTGCATGATGACCGGTCGGAAGACCGGGACGATCGGGCCAGTCATTCTAGTGGTGACTTGTCCGATAAAAAAACGACCAGGATTCGCGGAGTACCCTCTCCGATAAATGGTCGTCCGGGCCAGTGGGAATACCGGTTCAACCAAGAACATCTGTCTTGTATTTTGGAAATCGACTCCACCACATCAGTATTTTAAAGCGAAATTTGTTGTAAAAAAACTTAAGATATAGAAAGTATCTCTACCAGGTTACTTCACATAGTCACTTCCTACTTACATATTCCTACCTATGTAGTCCTACTTCTTACCACTTAACCTAAAATTCGCCTTTGTCTAATCATTAGCTGTCGTTCCTGTAAACTACCAATAAGGATATTTGAACCTTTATACCAAAGCCGCTCCTTGGGAGGCCACCGTGGATCGCGGGCAAAAGCGAGACATCTAATAAAAAAAGCCATAAACTGTGGCGCATGTTTATTCATTTGGCTCTCGTCCTGACATGCTTGATTTTTTGTTAATGTCTCTGCTTTCCCCAATAAGTAATAAAGATGAATCCTCTACTTGACTTGGCTCCCTACAACTTCATCCTCTTTTTTTATCCATCTAGACGTTGCTGAGCATTTTCTATCATCCTTTTTCTTGTGTCCCTGTCACCATTCGGGTCGTCAGCCTCCCAGTTGTGTAAAAATGTTTTCTGTGTACACCTCCCTTGATTATTTGGAAAGTCTTGTCAGAATCAGCGAGCCACTGCCTTCTTTTCATCATTTTCCGGCATTTGATGCTTTCATACATTTTTTTTCTTCTTCATGTCACGCATCAAATTGCGTTTGGCGAACCATTTTTGTCGGCATGCTCCTTCTGTTCTTGATGACCACTGCTTAGCTATGCAAAGGTCGTTAAGACGTCGACAAATATCAGCCGTTGACGCGCCTTGATTGCTCGGCAAATCGACCGGCGCCCTGAGCTTGGCGATTTGATCATCTATCATGAAGCAGCCTTAATATTTTCTCGTTCGGTTTTTTACCAACGTATTTACCAGTGTACTCTCGTCAGTATTATTGTTTGGCGGACAACATCCCAAACACTTTGCTTAATTTTTAGAGAGACTTTACCTTGGAATCTCATCCGTAGAAAGGCCACAACCGAAGCATAAAATAAGAATATTTGATATATGTATTATAATCTAAAGGAAATCCGAATCGGGTACAAATACCGAATCAAAGACGGGATCTAATAATACACTATTATAAGAACAGTTCTTTTTACGAAGTAATGCATATCCGTATATTTGCTCAGACTTAATTATAGCGATTAAATTTAAGCCATCCAATATGTACCACTCTTAAGTCTTCTGTCAAGCAGCAAAATTGTTCTTCTTATATGTAAGCATTTATAAAAGAAAGACGTAACTAAAAAGAAAGGAGTTGCATTAATTTGTTTATACAACTAATCTAGCAGGACAAATTGCATTTGTTTCTTACCTAAGTGCACGCTTCCTCACTGCATTTTTATCGTGTGTCTGTAATAGGCTAGCCTGGTACACAGGCACATTGCTCCCACCATCATCATATGTAGGCTAGCCTGGTACACAGGCACATTGCTCCCACCATCATCATATGTGCTTGTGTACCAGGCTAGCCTATTACAGATACACACGATAAAATTGCAGTGAGGAAGCGTGCACTTAGGTAAGAAACAAATGTAATTTGTCCTGCTAGATTAGTTGTATAAACAAATTAATGCAACTCCTTTCTTATTAGTTACGTCTCATCGAATGTTTTCGAGCAAGCGCTCTATTTGCAGACTCCATACAAAACGAGTGATTCCGTTTTGTGACGACGGCTTAAGAAAGAGACATGCTAAGAAATTGCGAAGGAGCAAGGTGGAAAGGGAAGTGCCCCTTCCTACCATGCCCCTTTGCAATTTCTTGTGCACTCATCTTTGGTTATTGCACATCGGGCGCTGAAAAATTGAAATACAAACCACTGAGCAGCGATTTGCGGTAAGTCACATATACATGCATGTAGCTGCAATCGCGCTGATACCATGGAAGTAAAACCTCGAGATGATATAAGGAATTTATGAAAATGTTTATTGAAAACGCCTCATTTTTATGGGGTACATGACCAGGATCAGAAAAGCCGGTCGTGTCAGCACACACTCGCTTAGGGTAGTCCGACCGAGTTGTCTTGCTGGTAAACTCGCGGTTCGTAACATGTGCATAGAGAACAGTATTTCGCTGTGACTGAAATCGATTGGTAGACTTCGGAGAGGTCAGTTGTAATCGGCCTCATTTCCTACTTACAGTATTTGTTTATCTTCTGAATCGTTTAGATTACTCTTTTCTAGGGAACCGATACTTTTGGTGGAAATCGAAAATACTTCGCATGTACCAGAGCAGAGTACTATGCGGTGTGCGAAGGAACACCGCAGGGTACCCTTACTCTGGTAGATGCAAAGTGGATCCAATCCACTTGTCGATCCGAGAGTGCTTTAGATAGCTTTCGCGCATGACCTGCACTCTGTGTACAGTCGTGCGCACAGGTTTAGCCGAGGAGAGACTCTCAGCTTCTAGATCTCACCTGGATTTGCAGCCTGAACCACAGAAGGCACCGTAAAACGTTACGCCAAAATATGGCCTCATCCACTAGATTTGAAGAAGTTGATCATCGAAATGTGGGAATTGTCAAAAGTGGTTGCACTATTTCTACTTTAAACGTATAGCCGAGGATCATAAAGGCGCCCTTAGCGGTCGATCCTCATGTCGTGCGACTGCAAAACGAGCGACATACGAGCATACATGTTGTCCATCAACGTCGTCAGTCGTTCTATCTGAACCCTCAACCACGCAGACTTGATCGCAGCGATGAGATCGTCTGTGTTTAATGGAAGGTGCAATGACGGTACACGGACAGCCCCAATTACGGGTTTCTTTACAATTTTCGGAAGTTGACCCTAACCGGACCTCCACGTTCTCAGAGGCATGTGCCAAGACGATAAAGTACCAGAAATACATTCTTAAGATGCCTGGAGATTCAAACTTGTGGTTTTCACTATATGAAATTCGGAAGACGCGTGAAGCGAGCCCAGGGTTTTGCATGGATACAGATGAGGTGACGTTTGGAACATTGAAAGAAACGCTAGAGAGTGTCAAAGAATTTCTTCAAAAGTGTAGATATGAAGTTTATGGGCTGGATCTACAAAATATATAGGGCTTATGGTATCCCTGTTATTGACAGAGAGCCAACGGGAGATCTCCATTATGAATTATCAAAATGGTGGTCTGGATAGTGACATAAATCCTACTTATCAAGTAGTGTTCGATGTTGTACACACTCCACAGAAAGATCCCAAGCCTCCTGGGTTGGATAGGGATGTGGAATTGTGGTGGAGCCGATTTCCAAATCCAGAACGGAAGGCTTGGGGGGAATTCGGATGCCCACTAGCCCGGACGACCAACTATCGGACGGGGTACTCCGTTGATCCTTATCGCCATCATGATCGGATGAATCATCACTATGATGACTGATCCGATCCTCCCGGCCATCCGACCGGTCGTCATGTACGATAGAATCCGTACTTAACTTCATCTCACCTTGTGTACCCATTGATCGGGGGTGATTACACTCACTTAGGTGGACTCTTTGATATAAAGGATGATCTGGATCAGGTCGGAGGGGGTGACCTTCTCGAGACGGGGGTGTCCTCGGGTGGGAATCTTCACCGGAGAACGAGTCAGGGTCGATACCTAGTTAAAGTATCTAAAGGCACTGATCGGAAAACTTCGTCCGATCAGGCCAGCCAATAAAACGAGAGATAACGACAAACCACGAAAACCACGATTAAACCGCGATCTTCCACAGTAAATCACAAACGTTATCTCCACAAAACCTTTTCAATTTAAATAACGTGTTCTAAACACGTGCGCGTGAGGGGGTGAGGGTTGAAAACCTAAACAAAACCCGTCGGGGGCCTTCCGGTAAGCTAAAATGCGTCTATGCGCGTCTTAACCGGGAATTAAGTTGAGCTACAGGGACCTAGTTAACCCTGTGCTCCCAATGACCACGACACGTGGCGGAACGACTCTTTGCTTAGGGGGTAAATTCAATCCTGTTATTATATCTGCAGTATCCAATACCTAGTGTACCGTACACCAACTCATGTGACCTACCTTATACTTGGATCCTGTTCGTTTCGTCGCACGGTTGCGCCAGTACCACCTTACACATCTTTGTCGCACCTTTAACCTGATCCGTACCACTTCTGGACTGATTACGGACAAACTCTATGCCAGTCTTCAACCATCCTGATTCCTCGAAATGCAGCCTGGAAGTAGTTCGAGATCTGTCTCCCAGACACTGTTCGCCCCATACCAAACCCATCCTAACTGAAAACTCCGTCTCTCTTCATACCTGGAAACTCATTTGGGGCTGATCGGCTTGGGTCATGATCTTCGCAGCGATCAGCGCAGTGATCGGGGCAGTGATCAGGGCGATCAGTCCCAGATCCCTTAAAAACAACTTGAGGCCATCACAACATCGACATTGTTAGCTCACTCGACCGTATTCTTGACCTTCATTGCTTGTTGGGCCGAAAGGGTCGCACCGCCTCAACACTTCTCTTGAAACTGAACCTGATCAGACCTCCTTACGTTGAGTCTGGATGGGTCCATCAACTCTCATCGCTTGCCCAGTTTAGTAACGCTCGTACGGCTCACCACTTCATATATTCAGCTTTGACCTGTATCCGATCTTCACATTCTAGGGAGGAGTTAAGTGACTCGGCCGATCAGGCCGAGATTTCCATATTCCATTCAACTTCAACATATGTACCATCCATGACTCATTTCAATGACCGGATTCTGTTGTTCCTGATACAGTAAGCTGTCATTGATGCTGTACATCAGGTTTGTCTCGGTTGATCTAGTCTTGTACGTTCACGTGAGCTCCACCCAGCATCCAGTATCCCGATCGGACCGTGACATTCACTAGTCCGTTAATATCCGGGGCCAGGCGTAATAACGGTATCTTCTTATTCCTTCACACTTACGCAGCCCCTTGTCAACCACCTTTCATCGTGTACGGAATCGGCCTGTCCCACCCATCAAACGGTCCCATCTTGATGGGTGTTCCCATCGCCACCAATCAACGGATATGTGTGGTCCACCTTATTCTTAACTTTTTGATGGATCGCTTCACCACAGAATGAAAACAAAAACTAGAAGGGATATTGCGTCAAGGACATCCTACAAAGAAAATAGCGAAGCAATTAGAATTCTCGTCAAATGAGGACGAAGTAATGTCAGCCACACCAAGTGGTGCATCAGATGAACCAGTGATGGAGTCACTAACGAAACTAATGCGGGATGGCCATTTAAGTTTGAATCAATTAGCAAGCGGGTCAGCTACGTTGGCGTCACACAGTAAGGGGTACCACCAAGAAAACATTTCGACGATCGGTTGCCAGCGAAGATACACAGATGATGAAGACGACATCAAATTAACAGCGAGAGACAGTACTTCATGGCAAGGGGCAGGCTTCCCTGTCAAATAGTGTTACAAAAAATGACAATTCGCACTTTGATGGAAGTAAGTTTTGTGAGGAAGATAACGGCATTGTTGTCTAAGTTCTACATATTGCGAACATTTCTGGTTGGGATGCTACCCACAGACAGGAAATGTTTGTGGATAAGACTGTCAATCCCGCAAAAAGGTGATACAAACAACTACCAGCCAGTGTTAAGTATGATTGGGGACAGCTGCTTAAACTCTTTTGGAAAAAGTACTGCTTGGATACAATTCCAGCCAGACTCAATACTAAAAACTTACATAGAAGCATGACGAACTAGCATCGAACTATTTGTATAGATTGAATGCAGCTGCTTACGTGCCGGAACTATTTTTCGAGGAATGGGAGACTCTACCGCTCTCGAAGAGCATATAGAACAGTTCTTCGAAAGCCTTCGTGATCGAACATTGCGAATGAAATTCCGATTTACACCATTTCATAGCATTGAAAACTTGGAACATAAGCTAATGATGTATGAATCTTGTCAGTTGCGTCCGAAAAAAAAGACAAGTGGTCGGAAGCCAGTAGACGGAGCGCTGGATACTTTTGTACCAGATGTGAATCGAGTGGAAAGAGAATACACTAACCCACAAATGACACGATCGGGTATGAATCAAGATCAGAGACCCGTACGAACGGCAACAGGCAACAATTCATCATCTCAAGTGGTTAAAGTGTGTGATCATTGCAACCGACGAGGACACGATCGTGACATGTGCTGGCAGTTGCAAACGTGTGAGCACTGCAATGTTACAACGTCATACAATCAAGTATTGTCGACCTGTCATCAAGAAAAGAAGAATAGCGGTCTAAATAAAATCTGGTGAGCTGTCGAAGGCATTACTCCGCAGTGTGTGGCGAATGCTGTCAATGGAAAAGGGCAACCATAACAAGCGAACAATGATGCTCATCACCAAAAATTACAGATTACGAGCACACACTATACAGCAATTTTCCATCGAAAAATGCGGCCTTTCGTCGGATATTTAAGAAATAAAAAGAAATATACAGGAGAATGAAATACATAATGCATATGAAAGCGCACGGGCTGTCAAATGCGAAGACGAAGAGGCTACCCACGCAATGGATAACAAACCGTTGTATGGAAATAAATAGCAAGCCAAAGAAGATAAAACAAGCAAATTTGTAAAAAAACAACGGAACTGACGAGAAAGAAGATAAGATTTCCAGGCAAACGAATGAAAGCAGAGCAAGAGTCGGTTTCGTGAACATACGTTATGGAGAGAGACGAGGATGGTGCACAGAGAAAACAGAACCCATTCGTGCCACATCTCAAGTGTATGTAAAAATGGAGCGGTGGATGATGTAGAAATCCCACTGATGCTGGACAGTGGAGCTAATATTTCATTGATGCACGTCGACTTAGCAAGGATGTTTTAAGTGAGAGTCCAAATGTTTAAGAAATCTACATTTTTCGGTGTATCGGATAACTCCATTATGGAATTGCCAAGACAAAAGTAAGAATTGATTCAGATGTGGTTTTTGAGCATGATCTATGGATAGCGGATTTTGGAGGACATTCTCCAATCATAATGGGCGCCAATTTTATGGCTAAAGCTGGTATACCCCTGGATTTAAAAGATGGATTATGCATAGTACCGGATGAAGAACCATTTTTGCTTATGCTGACGAGTCAACTAAAAGAGACAGCCTATGCGAAAAGTTTAAGAAATTCAATTGAACCAGAACAAAGATCTTAATTGGAGGAGAGTGACGGCAAACAAACCGTAGAAGATATACCTCCGGTACTCTTTGTTATTGATGCAGTACCACTAGATAAAAAGGTGGATCAGGCGCATATAGATTATGACGTCTATGTTCATGAATGAGTTGAATTGTCGGTGGAAATGATGTCTGAACATTTGACCCTCCTTCCTGAAATTAGAATCAGGACCATATGACCCAGATGTTACTCCCAAGTCAGAGAAGGCTCATCTACTACAAATACTTGAGCGATACAAGCAGGGTTTTGTAAGTTCTGGGAATGCTTTACCACCGCCAGCAAAAAATGTTGTGTGTGACGTGGATGTGGAAGATGCAAAGCCAATAGTGCAGAAGGCTAGACGAGTCTCGGTGAATTTAATGGGAAAGTTGTATGAGCTACTACGGGGCTTATTGCAAGCTAAGTTGATTCGTTATTCTCAATCTCAGTGGGCATCGCCAGTAGTGATTGTTTTTGAAAAATAACAAGAAGGATATTCGACTATGCTGTGATTATCGGCTAGTGAACTAATTGACAAAACTCATGGTTTATTCTATGTCCCTAATAGATGACTTGTTAGCAAATTTTGAGAGAATCATGTGGTTGGTTTCCATGGATAATGCTAGTGGATATTGGGTAATATTAATGACAGCACGGGCCCGCTCGATCACGGCATTTATTTCCCCCTTGGGACATTTCAAATGGTTACGTATGCGGCAAGATCTAAAAAACGCGCCACAAATATACCAACGAATTATCGATGACTCGCTTGCGTTCTCCATCTTCTTCATTTTCCAGGGGTTTTGATATATTTTTGTTCGCGTCACTGCTCAAGGCCTCGATATGTCCGACGTGTCTCGTAGTAGTGACCACCCAAAGTCCCGTGGTAGCAACACTTTGTATCTCTTTGTTTCGTTATTTTTCACAAAAATGAGAGCGTTTTCTGCGTGCTTTGCCAGTGACTTTTTCCTGGTATTTCGTCACACCATGCAAGGCGAACCAAATATAACAATGTCCGTGACACTGGTGGGCTTTTTGGTTAGTACCTATATTGATGCTCTTTTAGGAATTGCGCTTGAAGGACTGCCGTTCAGAAGTACGTTGCATATTCTGACGCGTCAGACCAATACATCAACGGAGCGGTAGATCCAAAAATCATGCACCGAACCATGTAAAAGATGGTTCGGTTCATCCTTTCTGCATTCCCGTTCGATGCTGTCTTCGCACACCAGTTTTCTTGAAAAATAGATCAACGTTTCGATATTCTCCACCACCGTCCGTTCGGGGGACGTGAATTCGACAATTGAACTCGTTTTCGAGCCGTGCTAGAAAGTGTTCGAACATTTTCGCTGCTCTAGCTTTAGTTTTAACAGCGAATGCACGCACGTAGTTGTGGTGAAGTGACTTGGAAATTAACGGGCTAGCCGGAGATTGGCCGTCCGGATCAGGCCGGCTGGATGACCTCAGATGGTGGAAGACCGAAGGGCGAATTGTTTGGAAGGTGAATGTGCGAAGGGTCCCGAAGAAGGCTGAGCTTAGTGGAGGACAGATGAGGCGCCAGCGATGGACGCGGAGCTGCTAAGGAGGTGCTAACGCCGGCGGTTAAGTGAGCTTAAACGAAGGAGTATTCGGCCGATCCGGCAGGGTTTGGTGGACAATACGCCAAAAAGCATCCGGCCGATCCGGCTCGGTTTGGTGTACCGGCTGGGTTGGTACCGTCTGGGTTTGGTGTACCGGCTGGGTTGGTACCGTCTAGGTTTTGTGTACCGGCTGGGTTGGTACCGTCTGGGTTTGGTGTACCGGCTGGGTTGGTACGGTCTAGGTTTGGTGTACCGGCTGGATTGGTACCGTCTGGGTTTGGTGTACCGGCTGGGTTGCCGGCTGGGTTGGTACCAGCTGGTTCTTGGGGGTAGGTTACGCAAAAGGGAGTATTGGACATAGGGATAAAAATCAGTATACGTTTCGCTTTCTTAGACACAAGTCGCTTTCATTGGTTCACAGCAGAGGGATAACAAGGTCCCTCTTGCTGCTATTGGTTTGCCCGGGGAAGGTTAAAGTAACCCGCCGGAAGTCCCCTGACCGGGAGTTGCTGCGACGTGTATACTCACCTCAAGTCGCCCGTGTTTTGAACACGGTTATATCAAGTATTGGAAAGTGTGGTAACGTTTTGGCCTACTGTGGAAGATTGTGGAGTTATTTTTGGATTTCATATTACGTACACGTTTGGATTTACCCCTTTATTGTCATTGGTTTAGCTGGCCGATCGATTATTCTCGGTCCAGCCGTCGCAGTATACAAACTTCAAGTATATTGCCAATCGAGCTCCCTGGTGAAGATTTCCGCCCAGGAGCTATCCCTAGTCCTATCCCTAGTCCTATCTCTCGTCTCCTTATTCAACTGACTTTACACTTTTCGCCCTAGGGTCTATCAAGAGAGCGCAACCGCCAGTGCTGACGGGTACACAAGGTGAGCTTTTAACATGGATGGAAGTGACCGATCCAACCGGCCAGATGCCGGATCGGATCATGACTCGGATGGACGGAGTACCCCCTCCGACAGTCAGTCATCTGGGACCCTGTGGGTGTTGGCACCTCAGGAAGAATTTCTGAGTGCGACTACACCACAATGTTGCGCGTGCCCGGATCTCTTGGTGACCCTGGATATCACCGCGAGTCCCTAGTGGGCGAAAGACCTAAACCTGTCAAATTTGTTGAAGATGTTGTGTCGGGTGCATTGGGGGAAGGCATATCGCCCCCAATGCTGCTGAAGATGGAAGGATGCGATGGTCGACTCGGATTGGGGGAGTTCGAGGTTGACATTAAAGAAGAAGTTACTCCCCTAGAGGCTCCGCCGGGGGCGGATTACGGTACTGTGCCGGATTACGGTACTACTCACTGTAGTACCGGCCGCTATACCCCGGCTGGAGCCGGATCGGATTATGGTGCAAGTCACCATAGTCCGAGGAAGGATCATGGTTTCGACCATGATCCTAACAAACAAATGCATATTATGGATATCAAAGAAGAAAAAATTAAGAAAGAAGAATCGGAAGTCGGATACGACCGGAGTGGGAAGCCGGCCGGATCGGGATCAAGTCACGATCCGGGCCACCTACCCCTAAAGAGACCGGATTGGCAGGAATCGGATTATCCAACCCGCAAAGATAGGCCGCGTTTCGAAGAAGAAGAAGAAAAGTTGGACGGCCTATCACAGAAGGTTACGGATACAGACCTGGAGCGTGCTCGCCATCTTCACGAGTTGGGGCAGTTCTTGCGGACGGATAAGGTGCTGAAGATAACACGGCCGAAAATCCTAGGCGGATTAAAAGGTCCCGTCTCTCCCCCAGCCCTCTCAGACGGCCACGTGTCCCTTATTAGAGGACTATTCGATCAACTCAAACAAGCCGGCATTAACACCGGCGTGTTCGATCCAAACGAGCTTTTCGACCTGAAGGTTGACAAGCGGAAGGAGGCATCCAGTGCACTGCACGACTGCTTGTTACCGTTAGTGGGCTGTTCTCCGTCGAAGAAGATTACAGCCACGACTGGAGTGGCACCGTCCACGCCGCCGGCAGCAAGCAGACCGGCGGGAATACACGCGGGTTCTTCTCAGTACGAGTCTGCCCCCTCGGAAGCGGACTCAACCGACTCATCGATGGGTATTACCCGTATGACGCTTGGCCCAAGAGGAGCAGCGCGTGTGGCGACGGCCATGAGGTTTGGAGGATATAAAGATCCGGATACGCCCGAGCGGAAAAAAGCCAGTCAGTACAGCGTACAGACTCAAACGGCGACGGCGGATCCAGAGCCGAAGGATGAAGACGTGGACGGGCGGATAAAGAAGGAATGTCGATCTGGCAGCCCGGCCGCCCCCAAGTCGCCCCGCGAGCCGACCCCCAGGCGAGCCCTCAAGTGCCGGATCACCTGCATAACATGTTTTCGGCGATGATGGAGCGATACTTGGAAGAGCAGCGTCGGCTGGGTGCAAGCCGTGGCAGTCCGGGGTCGCCAGACCAGCCGGCTCGTCGTGGGAGTCGTGCTCCCGAGCCAGTCCAGTACTATGCGAGGGAGCCGAGTGACGAAGACATGGAGTCAGTGCAGTTCAAGCAGAGTGAGCCCCGTGCCGTCCCGCCAATCCGCCAGACAGGTTGCCGAACCGGACGGCGGCCAACGAATAGGAAGCTGTCTCTTAGCGACGTGGATATGGAATCCGTAAAGTCGACCAAGTAACAATACGATCCGGATGACCTGGATCTGGGGATGGTTCGCCGAGCCAACGTGGCCTCTGCCCAAGCGTTTGATCCAGACGCAGGGGCGATTACAAGGGTGCGGGTGTCAGCCACGTCCGAGCTAAAGATTTTAACTGGACGAGACATGGACGAGGACCAAGCCCGAGGATGGCTGAACAAGACGAAGCCGGCATTTCTCAGAGACCGGACGCCGAACTGTGAGAAGTGCCTGATCTCCGGAAACTTAATGAAGGGTCCGGCTAAAAACTGGATCCAACAGCTCAGCCGGGAAGTCCGAGATAATTGGGAGGAATTGGCTGAAGCGTTTGGAGAACAATATTGTGGATCTGGAATGTCGGTGGCGCGCAAATATTTCCACACCAAGAAGCGGGCGGACGCGGCCCCTCTGGAGAACCTCCATCGCCTAAATGTCGCTGACATGAGTGCGAATATACCGGTTAAAGAAGATACCAGCCGGGCGGAAGCCACTCGGGAACCTGTGGTGCATTTTATCAGCACGTTGGACGATCGGGGGCTGGCAGACCAGCTGGCGGTACTGCGATTGAAGAATACCACGGAGCTTGAATTGACGCTGCGCACCTACCAAAGAGCGAAGAAGCGAGGCCCCAAGGCAGCAGTTGGAACTGGTCGGTTCAAGTCCCGCTTTAACTCGGATCAAGGAGGCCGGCCGCCATCCACCATGACGGTCCGGGCCGTCCGCATGGTCGCCCAAGAGTCGGATGCGACTAGCTCGGAAGAGGAGTACCAGCGGTCTGGGGACGAGTCCGAGGAGGATCAGTACCGGTACTTGTTCTCGGTGGAAGCCAGTCAGCCATCCAGGCTGCGAGCTGGGTCCAGCCAGCCGAAGGGTTTTCCGGCTCGAACTGACCAGGATTACCCCAGACGGAAATGTACGCACTGTGGGTCCATCAAGCATGACGACCGGAGCTGTTGGAAGCGGCTTGCCTGCAAGAAGTGCGAAAGGAAAGGACATCCGGCGGAACACTGCTTGTTTACCTGCAAGACTTGCGGGGAAGTGCACGAGGCGGGACTGTGCCCTATAGAAGAATTCTACAACCAGATGAAGAAGTGGTACGTCCCGACTAAGCATGCTGGAATGTTGCCGCCCGGGGTGGAAAAGATGTTAAACTAGATCGCTCGCCAGGTTGGAATCTGGTTCGAGCCGAGCGGTCTAGTGTTAGTATCTATGCATATGTCGGTAAGGAGGATAATCAAGAAGCAAAGCAAAGCGTAACCAACAATACATGTAAGTTTGACGATTACGTCATCCGGTCCCCGGGCCATCATGGCTGACCCCTTCCTGGAGAGCAGTATACGGACGGACGAAAATTCCAGGTCTCAATTTCTTATGGAATTGAATCTGTTACCCGGCGAGTCGCGAGGTTATTGGAAATACCATCCACCGGACAAGTGGTTCAAGCAAGCCAAGGCGAATGGCAAAATCAATAACCAGAAGGCTACCATGCTGTTTGACTCTGGCGCAGAAGTGTCTATCGTGGACACCACCTTTGCTTGTAAGGTGGGGTGTGATATAGACGAGAAGAAGCGGCAGGAATGCATCGGCATTGGAGAAAGTTCGTACATGACCCAAGGAAGAATAAGAGTTAAGATCACGCTGGCTAGGTCTTTGGTGTATTACTTTACCGCCTGGGTAGGTAAGATAGCCGGGCAGGATGCAATTATGGGGATGGACTTTATGGTCCCGGCCGGCATACGGTTAGATTTATCGCATGGAACATTGACGTTACCGGATGAGGTGCAGATCCAGCTCGCCGGCCGGCGGCCCTTGTATAGTGCCCACGTCCAGTTCCTCAAGTTAGGTCAGTTTGTAATGGTGCCACTGGGAAAAAGCGGTGGAAGTAATGGTACGACCACACCACAGGCGGCGTAAGTTATGGCTAACAAGGGGCGAGTGTTGGTACCCTCGTTTGTCAAAGGAGATGGCCATCTCAACTATATAAGTGTGACTAATATCTCGGAAATGCCCCTCACCTTGCATGAAGATGTGATCATTAGAATGTAGCTGGCCGAGGACAAGGTGCCCCGCCGGCCGGGTTATGTCACTATTGGCTCAAGACGCTATATCGAGTGGTAAAACCTGGCCTTTCATGCAACCACCAATTTGGTCAGCGAAGAGAAAGTAGTGGAAGAGGACCAGACTCCAATGGTGGCTAAACTAAAGTACCGGACCCTTTCTAGGATATTGACTCGGAGCTGGCCGTGGCCGGTTCCGGCTGAACGTATTGGCCGAGATCTTGCCCCGATCGCTGAACTGGTTTTGTCCACTCCGCCGAAGACGGACGAGCGACAGGATCAGGAGAAAAGACAAGGCAGAGGCACATGTGCAGTCACCTCCGATGCCGGACGGTTTGATGAACAAGATTATACCGGATCCACCGATACGGCCTAACTGAATTTGGAAATAGCCGGAGGCGGATCGACCGATCCGGCGGATCAGAAATTGGAAATAGCCGGAGGCGGATTGACTGATCCGGCCGATCAGAATTCGGAAATAGTTGGAGGCAGATCAACCGATCCGGCTGACCCGGATTCGGAACAAGTCGAAACTGTCCAAGTCTGCATTCATGAAGGGGACGAGCTATATGTTGAAGGCATGGAGGATCAGATGGCGGCGCTACCTGAGGTAACCCCCTGCCCCCCAGCGGTTACTATTGACGATCTATAAGTTGGAGACCCGGATGTGAACACCCCAAAAGTGATCAGCAGGCTGAAAGATATCATATGGAAAAGAAAACATCTGCTGATTGGCCCTGGAAATGCACTGTCTACGGCCGCCCATGGGGCGGTATGCGACATTGACATGGGAAACGCCAAGCCGGTGGCGCAAAGGTGCCGGAGAGTCGCCTTCCAGTATCGGGAGAAGCGGTCGGAGTTTATCAAGGGACTGCTAGCCACTAAGATAATTCAGCCGTCCACCTCGCCCTGAGCTTCGCCCATCGTAATCATTATTAAGAAGAATGCGGTGGGTATAAGGCTGTGTATCGACTACCGGCTGGTGAACCGGCTGATTAAGCTAATAGTTTACCCGATGCCGTTGATAAACGACTTGCTGGAGGATTTGGATAAAGTTTTGTGGTATTGCGCATTGGACATGGATAGTGGATTCTGAGTGGTCTCTATGACCGATCGTGCACGGGAAATCTCTGCGTTTGTGACGCACTTCGAGTTGTTCGAGTGAAACCGGATGCCGTTCGGCCTAAAGAATGCTCCGCAGATTTATCAACGACTGATAGATAGCGCGTTGTATGGACACTTCAAAATCAAGGCGGATCAAGATCCTGCTCTAGTCGGTGACGTGTTCGCCGAAGGTGACCCGGACCCCGACCCAAAACCTTCAGTTTTGGGGCGGCGGTCTTACATTGATGACATTCTCGTTACGGCAACTACCTGGGATTTACTGTGTGACAAAGTGGAAAAGTTGATGATTACGTGTGAAAAGTGGAATCTTTCGATTGGTGTGGGGAAGTGTTTTTGGGGGAAAACTAAGGTGATTAATTTGAGTCACCAGGTTTGGATTGCCGGATTGGAAGCCAATCCGAAGGATTTGGAGTCTGTGAGTAATCTGCCTTTCCTGCGGTCCTTGAAGGCCATGCAATCTTTTTTGGGCAGTCTGAATTACTACAGTCGGTTCATTGAGGATTTCGCGGTCTATGCTGCTGTTTTGTATGAATTACGGGAGGTGGACTACCACAAGCTGAGAGAGCAGGATAGGCAAGTGGAAGTGCGAACCGAGTCAGCAATATCAGCCAATTGGATGCCGCCTGGGTCAAATATTTCCACCAATGAGATGCCTCCCTTGTCAAATATTTCCACCAATGAAATGCCGCCCTTGTCTATCCAGACAGGCAGCCGGCTGCCCAATGCCTGTGCGGCCGGTCCGGATGATCACATGACCCGGCCGATGGTAGCATTTGGCAATCTGAAAGCAAAGATAGCGACCACACCAGACCTGAAGCATTTCGATGTTAATAAGGTTCCTGTGGTCATCATCTATGCTAACAAGTGGGCTACCTCAGCTGCCCTTGGGAAGGATCATGACGGAGTGTATTGTTCGGTGACGTTTACTAGCCGGACGCTGAAGGCTAATGAAGTCAACTATGGGCTAGGGGATAAAGAAGTTCTGGTCTTATTACGGATCCTGGATGTGTGCTATACTATGCTGGTGTCTCGGCCTATCAAGGTACTATCTAGACGGTTGACCCTGGCATGGGTCTAGATCTAATTATAGTAGTTAGCTTTAAAGGGCGGCATCCCATTGGCTGCCAACCCCTTTAACCTCAAACAACACTTCATTCTTGTTGACCGTCTCCATTTTACGTCCATTATCTCTTAAATGCAGCCTTTCTTGCGCAGGCAGCCCAGCGATATCAATTGTTTTGATAGTTTTGGTGTCTGATACACATTTGTCAACATAATTGTCGTGCATTTACTGTCCGCGCTGGACAACGTCACGTTTCCGACTTTTGTTACACACAGACTACCTCCATCGGGTAATACCAAGCTGTCATCTCGATTGCAGTCTCTTGCTCCTTCCAACAGAGCTTTGTTTGAAACCAAGTGGAGGCATGCGCCACTATCTACAATCCACAGGTTTTTGTCCGACAACACACTCTCTCTCGGTCCACCTGTCAAAACGTTTGTTTTCTCAACCGTCGACAGCACGAAATGTTTTTGGTTTTCGTGTCGGTTTGGTGTCGATCAATTCGCTTGAAACGCCTGTTATTTCCTCTCTTGTTATCAGCCCTGCAGTGCCTTTGAATGTGGCCTTCCCTGCCGCAATTAAAACAGGTTCTCTTTCTGGCCTGTTCATTGCCCGAGTTTATTAAATTCCTGCCTGGTTTCCTCGTCTTCTGGACATCGTCTTCGGGTTCCTGAGCCCATGCAACCCACTCTTGTGCGTGTTGCATGTGGTTTTCACGTTGAGGGTTGTATCGTATCATTGAACCCATTTTTTCATACTTGGTGCTGCGTATTATTTGTTATACACGATCAGTCTTTCGTGTGAACCGCTTTCCCGTGCCAATGCCACAAGGTAAAGAAAATGTTGCGTATAAGTCCGGCGTGAGTCTTTCTCCGCAGCGAACAAATTATACTATGTTATACACGATCAGTCTTTCGTGTGAACCGCTTTCCCGTGCCAATGCCACAAGGTAAAGAAAATGTTGCGTACAAGTCCGACGTGGGTCTTTCTCCGCAGCGAACAAATTTGCGGCCTGTTGATGATGTAATTAACCTTGGATGCATGAAACATTTGGTCTAAGACGTAATACAACTCTTGCGAAATTTGCCACCATGTAGTTATATTAGCTTGGATATAATTTGCCGCCACTCCTTCCAAATGCTCACTTAACTTGTTTAGCTTGAGTTGCTCTGTCTAGGTAAAACCTGACGATAACTGTGCGACCTCAAGTGCCTCTATAAACAGGTAGGTCCATTGCCTGAAACCTGCCCCGAGACCTGGACAAATTTCTTCACCTGTGGAATTCTGGATGGTAAGTTTTGGGATCTTCATAGATCCACATATACGCAGCTGGTTTTCGCAGGGTGATCAAAGACATCTGCGACTCCTTGGGCTTGGTTTCTGTAACAGGCTAGATGTTACAGGTTTACACTGTTAGAATTGCAAGTGAGGAAGCGTGAAATTTGTTAGAAACAAATATAACTTGTTTCTCAAAAGTTTAATTAAGATTAAACTAGGTCTGGACTATTTAATTAATTAAATAGTCCTAGTTGTATATATGAATATATAACTACGACACGTGGCTACAAGACCGTAAGTTTAAGAAATAATATATATGAGTGATTTAGAGCTAACTACTATAATTAGATCTAGACTAATAACATAAACATGTAATGTAAAACTGATCTAATAATACCCCTATTATTAGATCTCTTCATAGATTCGATATTTGTATCAGAATCAGTTTCTCAGGGTGGATTATAATAACTTATAATCCAATATTCGCATTTCAGACAGTTAGTCTAAAATTAAACTGTGATATTTCAACTTAAATATCCTTTATGTAGTGGTACCCCACTACATCACCCCACACTCAAGGTGGTTGGCCAATAATATAATGTAATATTGGCCAATTGAATGGTGGCACTTGTTGGTCGTAACAATATTTTGATTACAACCATTAACGGCCAGAAGAATCTAATGGTCGAGACACGCGGCGGCGCTCTTGAGGGCGCTGCTGAAACTGCTAACGCAGCATCCACCTCTGCATCACGTGCAGAGGTGCCAACTTCGAATGCCGACGCTACTAAGGTAACGTCGGAGAAGGAGCCGAGAGACCCATTGTCTCTCGTAGTGGACGCTGCGGAAGCAGTGTCTAATAGGGGACGTGAAGATGTCGCTAGCGCGACATCTAGTGCGCTTCCACCTGCCGAATGGCGGGTGGCGAAGAAGTGTTCTTCCGTCTTCGGAGACTCATCGGACTCCAAAGAAGAGGGTGAGGACGTCACCGTCCTCCGCAAGGGGTCTAGCGAGCGTAAGTTCGCTAGGCTCGTTATCATACGAACCGGAAAGGGTTGCGTAAAACAGGGACGATAAAGACGCCCTGACGCAAAGTTAGAACGCCTTTGTTGAGAACTATAACAAAGGTTCCGATGATTAGGTGAACAAAGTTCACGTAAACCGCAAGCGCTTCTTAAAGCACTCACGTTCAGGAAAAATGGAGTTTATCCATTTTACCTGCATTAAAAAAGAAATTTCTTGCGGAGTTCCTTCTCACATGGCTTGTCCTTGTTGTCCCAAGGGAGCCCCTCGTCTGAGCGAAAAGGAGCTGCGAGGGTACCGAGGTTACTCAGTACCCGCTACGGTTAAGTGCCTAATTGATACCCTTAATGTATCAGCACTTAGTGCTGATACCTTGCACCCATCAACACCTACTGTTGATGCTTCTGACGAGTTTGAGGAGAGGTATCCTTCTCAAACTCCTTCAGGAGGTCAGGGGCATCCGCCCTCCGAATCTTAATCGGTTCCCAAGAGTCAAACTCTTCGGAATACCCCAACGAGCGTACCAAGTACTCGGTTCACTGCCCCTTCTTATAGGAAACCAAGCGCTTCACAATCAAGCGCTCGAGAATATAGCGCTTATTCTCCTGGTTATCAATCAGGGGCGGCGGGGGTTGGTAATTCCTTCGCTGTCGTTGTTGCGGAGCATGGTTCACAGCTCCGCAAGCTCGAGATGCACTGCTCCGAGCTGAGCGTCGATATGGGTCACTCTGTGAGGACATATCGCTCTCTTTGCGATGAGATTCGCGACATTCTGAGCGCTCACGAGTCCCTTCAGCAGAAGATAATTCTTCTGCTGGTCGAACTTGATCGACAAAAGGCGGAGATTTAGAATCTCCGGGCTTGTCACAATCGGTTGGAGACTGATTACAAGTCTCTTTTGGGAGACATGAAGAAGCACGGCATTCGCCGTGGGGATGCGCCTCGTCCGAAGACGTAGACGATAGATACGGCTTGAGCCTCCCAACGTAAAACGTTGGGTATAGGCGCCTGGCCGCGGGAATATCTGGTGTATAGGCATTCCCCTTAACGCTTTGGACCTTAAAGAGACCAATGAATTTAAGGAGCAACTTCCGCGTAGGGAAGTTGCTAATTGCATGTTTAGGTAAATTAGTTTTAGATAACAAAACTAATTCACCTTTTGGAAAGGAATTTGTATTATTCCTTCCATTTTTGTCTGCATTATGCTTCTGTTTATCAAAAGCAGAAGCAAGTGCATCCTTTACATAGCGTATTACAGCTTGACGCTGTAATACGAATTCATCTACTGATTTACTAGCAGTAGGTGGATTGTCTTCTTTGTCTGCAGGCATTGCTGCAGACACATATTCTGCATAGGCAGCTTCAGTATCAACTGAAGCTTCTTGATTTTCTACTATGTCAACAGTAGAAAATTCGTTATTCTCTTTGCAAGTTGCGGTTGCAACTTGCGCATCGACTCGCTCAAAATTTGAGAGGGCCCCTCCCCCACTAAGATTTGGCGTACGGCCACGACCTATGACGGTCGTGGTGTGGTGAATTTACCCACCGTGGGAAACACCCACCGTGAGAACGAAGGTTCCGACACGGATAAAAGCTACCCAGTTTCTAACCCTCGATATAATCCCCCGAACAAAGGCTCGGAGGTGATGGCTCTTCCCGCCTTGAGCTGGAAGAAGTTCGTTAAGAACTTGCTCGGTGATCAGATCGATCAGATCTGTGTCATCATTGCAACAGACGATGTTGTGGATATTTTTTCACGAATATCCACACTGCAGGCAAAAGACACTGGGAACGAGACCGTTCCCAATAAACAAACCAAAGTTCAGCGCTTTGAAGCGCAGAGATGGGAGTCGCTTAATGCGACTTCCCCATACTACAAGGTGCTTCGGGAATACGCTGACGTATTTCCAGAAGAAGTACATTGTGAGCTCCCTAAAGATAAAGGAACTAGGCACGAGATTGATCTCGTGCCTGGCACAAAGTGCTGTGTCACGCGGCAAGGGCCATTACCGCGTGACCAGGTCAAGGCGATCGACGAGTTCTTCGAAACTCGTCGTAAGGCGGGGCATGTGCGGGAGTCTACCTCACCGCATTCCAGTCCCACCTGTTGCATAAAGAAATCCACTGGTGGGTGGAGAATCGTTCATGCTTTTTATAAGCTGAATGCAGCCACGGTACCGGCGCAGACGCCGATACCGCGGAAAGATGTCACCATAGATGGCATGAGCGGGAGCACCGTTTTCAGTGCTCTCGATTTATGGGATGGGTTTTACCAAATCCTTATGCGTGAGAAGGATATCCCTCTCACGGTAGTAAGCACTCCAAGCGGTATGCTTTGGGAGTGGCTTGTGAAGCCGCAGGGGCTTCGAATGCCCCTGCCACCTTCAATAGATGCGACACGCATCATTTCCGCCCGGTGCGAGAATTCGCACCGAGCTATTTTGACGACGTGTTCATCCACAGCAAGGCTGAACACAGTAAAAGTGATGTAAATTTTCACAAATAACATCTACGTCAGATGTTAGAGCTTATGCGTAAGCATAAGCTCTATGCCAATCTAAAGAAGTGCACCTTCGGTGCACCTGAGATACCAGTTCTTGGCTGCTTTGTGGGCAAGAACGGGGTGCGCCCTGATCCGGTGAACATCAGGGTGATTGTTGAATGGCCTACACCCAAGGAACTTTCAAAGTTCCTTGGGTTGGCGACATACTTGCACAAGTTCTTGTGCAATTATGCTGGCCTTATTCGACCTCTTTCTCCGTTACTGAAGAAAGATGTCGAATGACACTGGGTATCCCTGTGCCAAGATGCTTTTGATGCAGTCAAGCGGAGCTTGACTGAAGCGCCTGTCTTGGCTATAGCCGATAACGAGCGACCGTTTCATGTCATTTGCGGTGCGAGCGATCTCGCAAACGGCTGTGCCTTGATGCAGCGCGATCACGATGATCAGGATCGCGTAATCTTTTACCAATCGCGTCAGTTGCGCCCAGCCGAGCGCAACTATCCTGTGCATGACGAGGAACTCCTTGCCATGAAATATGCACTGGCAAATTTTCGGATCTATCTCTTAGGAGATAGACCGTTTGTGGCTTACACGGACCATGCGTCGTTACACACGGCCGTGAATTCCTAACACATTTCTCAAAGAATGGCACGATGACTGTCATTCTTTGCCGAGTATAACTTTACGGTTGAATATAAAAGTTGAACGTGATAGCGGATGCGCTATCACGACGCTCCGATTACGAGACGAAACCGTCTATAACGGAGGCAATCAGTGCAAACGCAATACGTTGCACTGCGCTGTCGTCATCACTCGTACGAAAGCTACGACGAGCGTACAAAACAGACAAGGAAGCCCGTCTGTTCATTGATTACTTAAGTAATCAATCTGATCGGAAGAGCGAGGAACTTCCAGAGTTCCTTCGCGCTTGCGTGCATCGTTACCGATTGCACGATGGTCTGTTGCTTTATAGCACAGACCAAGGTGATGTTAGTCGCATCGTCGTTTCAAACGACGATGATATCAAACATCAGATACTGCTTGAGCATCATGATGCGCCGATTTCGAGGTACCAAGGTCGAGAGAAGACGTATGCTTCTCTCGCACACGATTTCTACTGACGCAACCAGTATAAACGGGTACGCAAGTACGTACGCGCTTGCGAGATTTGCCAGCGCGTCAAGCCTGCGCACTCTGCGCAGGCTCTTCTCCAACCTCTGCCGGCTCCGACAGAGTGTTGGAAGTCCATTTCCATCTTCGGTCTTCCGCCCGATCATAGTTGGAAGACTGAAAGAGTGGTCTTTGTAGACCGTTTCAGCAATATGGTTCATCTTGCTGCAGTGTCTGCGAATGTCACTGCTGCGCAAACGGCGCGGATATTCGTTGACACTAGACACGGAATGCCGGAAACATAGTCACGGATCGATATCTAAGATTTACAGGACGTTTCTGGCAAGAAACGTTCTCTTTGTTGGGCACGCAGTTGAAGATGCCAGCTGCGGACCATCCGGAAACGGATGGGCAAACTGAACGCGTTAACCGCGTTCTCGGAGATATGCTGCGTTCATACGCACATGCCTTCGAGCAGTGGAGTGACTATTTGCCACTCACCGCGTTTGCAATTAACAACTCGGTGCATGCTTCTACAAAACATACACCGTTCTACGTGAATGCCTTAAGGCATCCACGAACCCCAGCTTTATAACAGCTTTCAACACGGGGGTGTTTGTCACCTGTGTTGTACACGTTACCGACTCGCAACGACTATTCCGTTGCGTGTGCAAGTCCCACTGGACTCTGATCAGCGGGTGTACCATCCGTCGATAGGGTCAGATCAGACCTAGTGGTGCCATCGCTACCCACCAGACTGTCTGACTCTGCGGTTGTATCGTTAGATACAGGCGGATTACTCACAGGGTGACAGATCCTGTGGGTCCGCAGCAGTCGATCGTTGGCTGATGCTTGGACATCCAAGGGATGCCCAAGATTACATCGAACTTGTCGTCGAGATCGAGGACGATGTATTCGTCCTCGAACGTCAGTTCGTCCAATTTGAAGCGTGTGCGAATCACACGCTTTGGTATAGTCACGGTTGCACCTGTTGCTAGCCGGACTGACAACATACTTCGAGGAGATTCAATAGAACCTCAGTTCTAACGAAATTGTTTGACGCTCCTGTGTCAAACAGAAGGCGCGTCGTTTCCATGCGGCTTAACTTCCAGAGTGATGAGGGGTTTCCCTTCACCCTGCACTTTTTGCAGGACATAGTCCCGTCTGGGGTTATTATCCTCACATGCCCGATATCGGCATGTGAGATAACCCGTCCAGTAGGGCACCCCGCCCCTACTGGTTGTTGTCGTTTTTTGCATCAACAGAGGGTTGTCCCTGTTGATGTTGCCGACCAGCGGACTGTCCAGTCCGCTGACTGCGTGGCGCCGGCCGTGGCGCCATACACTCATGGGCGTAACGGCCCATCTTCGCGCATCTATTGCAGCGAAGGAACTTCTTGTTTTTCGGTTGCCTCGGGGTCGAGGCAACTGATAGGTCCATCGGTTCTGGATCTCCTCCGCTCGTGCACTGGCGCGGGTTTTGGTGTCGTGGGACGAAGTGTGAACTTCATCTGTTCGAGAAATTATTAACATACTGCACCGGCGGCATGTTAAAGTCGAAAGGCTGTTGAGCCCTTCGACTGAACCCAGCATGCGTTGACGCTGAACGCATGCTAAATTCTTCTCGGATGCTTTGGTCTATAGCATCCCTCAGAGGTTTTGGCGGAATTCGGTAAGACTCTGCTTGATGGGACCGTCGTTCAGTCCCTTCGTGACCTTCATGGCAGGGGGTACCGGCTCATACACAATATTTGATAACAAATATTGTATCTTCTGAGCGTAGCTTGTAGCCTAAGCTTACCTTCCATGAACTCTTCTCGGCAACTATGCTCCATTTCTGGAGTTTCGAGGTTGAGCTTTAGATCAGCTTTCAAATAGTCAGGAAGGCAGATTCATCAGTGGATCTGCGGCTCATTTTCATGCCCTGGCGCGACCGCCCTGGCATGTGGTGGCAAAATTAGCTTGTGAACGTGGGTCCACCATCTTTTGCGCAGAGATGGCGTCTTCCACCTCTGCGAACCATCTGCGAAGGGGTTCACCCTCTTCGCCAGTAAAGAGCGGAATCCGCGCCTTTACTACATCAACGCTCGCTGTGGGCGTTGTTAGTGGCGACCGACATTATTGACGCGGAACGCACCTGAGGGTCTATGTAAACCCTCTTGAAACGGTTCACCATTTCTAAAGCTTCCTCTGAGGTTTTACCTCGTAGAATGATGATGATTTCGGTCCCCATGGTCCGCATCATCTCCGCCACAGTATTGACATTTCTTTGTGGAAAGTGAGGGAAATTATCCCTCACTAAGTCTTGCGCGAGCTGTCGCTTGCGTTCATGGTCGCTGACCGTGGTCATGACGATTGGGCGGCTCTTAAACCTTTCGTTCCGCTAGTTAACTAGCGGAACGGAACGAACAGTGGTCGTTTAGACGGACCATAAGTGCTACCAGGTGTAACAGGCTAGCTGTTACAGGCTTACACTGTTAGAATTGCAAGTGAGGAAGCGTGCAATTGGTTAGAAACAAATGTAATTTGTTTCTCAAAAGTTTAATTAAGATTAAACTTGGTCTGGACTATTTAATTAATTAAATAGTCCTAGTTGTATATATGAATATATAACTACGACACGTGGCTACAAGACGGTAAGTTTAAGAGATAATATATTTATGAGTGGTTTAGAGCTAACTACTATAATTAGATCTAGACTAATCATAGTAAAATGTAATGTAAAACGGATCTAATAATACTCCTATTATTAGATCCCTTCTTAGATTAAATAATTGTATCAGAATCTGTTTCTCAGGGTGGATTATAATAACTTATAATCCAATATTCGCATTTCAGACAGTAAGTCTGAAATTGAACTGTGATATTTCAACTTAAATATCCTTTATGTAGTGGTACCCCATCACAGTCTCCCTGCAAATTTCCTTGTGGCGTGTTCCATTCGCCACCACGCTTGATCCCTTTATCTGCACCCAGATCATGGATCGTCATCTTGCCCCCTAATGGGTCGTAATTTTTCACGGTTTCCTTAAAAACATCTCCATTGCCCGAACCCTTGTTCGACTTGGGTGACATGGCAGAAATTGCGTCCTGCAGTTTTTCCTCTTCCATTGCGTCAATTTCCCCTTCCAAGCGTCTCATATACGCAAGTAGGGTTCCCACATCCACTTTCTCTTCATCTTCATTATCGAAAAATAAAAAAAGCAGAAAATAAACCAATGTCACCCTTAGGTACAGGGAATATCCGCAGAAAAAGTGTAATTAAAACGAAAAAAACTTTTAAAAAAATCGTAAAAACTTAAAACTTCGGTCTTGAGCTCCGTAACTCTTGGGGTCATAACGTGTTGGAAAGTTACACTCCACATAAACCGTTACAACCACTGGGAATCTGTCAGTGCTCCGAAATTGTAGTGTGACTTAAAATGCCTGTTAGGGCAATGTATTGAAGTGCGGAATATGCGTGAATCTAATCGTCGGCCCGGTGTGTCAGTACCGGGCCGGCGGGAAGTCGATCAAGCTCGAAGTGCTTTACTTGTCCTATTCTAGGTAAAACTGAAAGTATTTTTTATGTAAAGTTAAGGGTCCGTCTGGTCGGCCACAAATCTGCTGGATCTCACTGGATTTGCAAAAAAATACACTGTTTCGGAGCAAACACTGTTTCAGCCGAGTTGGGTGTGCTGTCTGGTTCGCCAACCATCTGTTTTTCAAACACTGTTTTGGTCTCCATTCGCTGTTTCCGATATACGAGGTCAGAGTCGTATTTCGAAACAGTGGATGTATTTTTACTGTACGCTGTAGTCGATAACGAATAGGAAACTGATGTATTTTAAAGTTAAGAGTAAAAAAACATATACTAAATATTCCTTATTCGTGACAGAGTATTTGAATATAATTAGTGCTTCTGCAAGGTACCTTCTATCGGCGGCATGATCGTCGGCTTCGATACGAGTACCGCGCCGACCACGGTCTTGTTTTCTCAAGGCCCATTCGTTTATGATTGGTTTTGAAATTGTGCATTTTTTGCGCCGACAGCTGCGTTTGATAGTCTTGGGATTGTGATTTACCGGTACATGACTTATAAAATATTAATAGAACCCTTTTCTAATTCCGCGTAAGTGGTGCGCAAGGCGCAATGTTATGTCTGATAGAATGCATGTAAAAGTATAGGAAATGAACCAGAGGTAGATAGATAACAAATATCTATTATAATGAATTAAAAATGCAACGGCTCTTTCATAGCTACTCAATGGCATTACTAACTCCAGCTGTATCCATCTTGTATTGTCGTAAACGTGAAACTGCCAAATTATTAAAATCATGGATAGTGTTAGCAGACAGCCACGATAATTTTAAACAGTGATTGATCGTGAACGCCGTTTTGATCTAATCCAGTGGATTGGTAGTAAACAGCGTATGCAAACAGAAAAATCCAGGATTTTACCAGACGGACCCTAAGTTAATTTCTAATAAAAATCACCTAACCAAGAATTCACATATACATGAAATCACGGTACAGACCTGAACGGAAAGATGTGACACCCCCAATGGCGCCACTATATACTATCGAGATGGACAAAATTATGTGACAAATAATTAGGGTTAGTCCACTTATAGCCAATAGGATTCCATGGCACATAAGCAGACTTGTAGGCATATCTGTCTATAGTGCGATGCCGATGGGATTGGTCAAATTTACATTCTGACTCTTGAATCAGAAATAACACTTTTGCCCCCGTTTCGAGTCTATAAATGGGGGCACGGAGGACTATCTTGCAATGTCATATCTCGGCATCGCGGGCGATTTGAACGGCGCAACTTTGGGCACGGGTTTAAAATTCGCAGCGCCTATTGCGCAGCACTTGGCGGCGCGCCCAGAGCCTCCTAGCTCTGAAGAGCGTAGGCCCGGCCCCCGACTGAGTTTTTGCATCATTTTGGAGGTCAGGACGAGAATTTCCAATGGCTCTCCAATGGACATGAAGGAGGGTCTGGCCATATACTGGTCTGAATATAGGGCTGTTAATTTTTTTGACGGCCACGGCCACGCAAGTCGCCCCCAAGACCCCGCCACCCATGTCCCACTTCTTCGCCAAGCAACCCATCGCGCCAATTAACTTTATCTTCTTCCCCTCTCGCCACCTCCGCTCTCGCCGGCACCTATCAAGCTCCTGTTCGTTTATTTGGCCTACCCGGCAGGGCGAGATGGCAGGCAACCCGACTGCGTAGCATCAGCTAATACTTCAAACGATAATTCATCAACACTTAAAACTTTACAACATAGCATTACATGTATTAGCAGGCGTTATTATGCTCTAGTGCCAAATCTTTCCTGTGTAATGAAAGAAAAAATAATATAATAAGTATTTGTAATCCACACCGTAGCAAATAATAGCGTTAGTGATCTTCCATAACTCCCCACATTCGCATTTTTTTCGCACCAAAGTGTCGGCAACAGTATCTGCGGACTCCATGCTAACGATTGTGCTTGCGTGGGTGCGAATAAGACTGGTTAGTGGTGACCGGAGTGCAACGTTTTTCTGATACAGTAGGTAGCAACATAATGCCTGTGCGTCATTGGTCAAAATATTTGTATTGAACTCCCTTCAAAATAGACTGTCATATAATTGAGTCCGTCACATCTTTCCGTCAAGGTCTGTAATTTTGTCCAAACGGGATTTTGTCTTAACTTCGTTTTCATCATCACATCGCCAAAATTCCAACAGGCATACATAGTATCTAATAGTTATAGGCCAATTAGACAACATTTTACTACTATCACATGATACAGTAATCAGCCACCATTGCTTTTATACGTTAATGTAATTTACCAGTTTAGTGCACGATTTTTGATCAAATCGAAAAAATGTCTATATCTAAAGAATAAATAGTGATTAGCTAAAATGAGCGCTACCATTGTGTGCGCCAAATCCCTATAAATCAAGAGTCAATCGTCAAAAGTCTTACACAACCGTATCAAAAACTGTGATGGTACAAAATAGCGTAATTATTGAAGCCAAAATAGCATTGACCAATCTAGTGCACGATCATTTTTTTTTCTTTCTTGTCCACATTTACAACCATTGTTTTTGTTATAAGACAGTATACATTGTCAACAGTGACGCGATGCCTTTTATCTTGGACTTGGAGTGCTGGGGGCAGTAGAAGAACGTCAATCCTCATGCCGTCTTGATTTTTGTATTAATAATAATAATAAAGGTAGTTCATTTATCATTAACTATTGGCTACTATAAACTTACTGACTCTTATTACAAGTTCTGAATCTGAGTGGTTAGTGGAAGTATGATGATCACTGTCGTTATGATAAGGCTTTTGTCGCGAAGGTGCTATTGGAATGTTGAAAAAGCACTGTATGCATAACTCCAACCGCACACCATCTTCTCGCAGTTTAGTTCTTTGTCGTTCTAAAACCGCTACTAGGCTCAATTAGGTCTTACACTGATTCCATATATAATCCGTGTGTTCGAAGGGATTTCTCCGTTTACCTTCAAAACTGGCCTCATTACGAAGTTTCCACATCCAGACCTGATCTATAACGACCTATGTACGCCCCGACTGCCACTCTTGGAGAAGCTAGTATAATTGCTCCTAACCATCTGCATAACTTCGCATACGTATGTGAATGAAGTTGAGAAGACATAACAGTCCATGAGAACTTGTCGCGAGAAATCCGGCATATTCTTAAAGCAAAAATGACTACTTTAGGAATCCTGTCGTATTTTCGGGCTACAAGCCTGGACGAGTGTTCTTCTCTAATCCATGGGTTTCCGGTCCAACTGAAAGTTCCCCAGTACGCCTCCACCGATGAAGACAGCAATCCGTGATGAGGGATTTTGTCGATGTCTGTGGTAAGAGTGATCCGTTGACCTGGGTCCAATCCACTTGATGGTTTGTGTGATCTCTCCTGGATAAACAAAGATGTTAAATGTTTAGATACATATCCTTGCAACACTTGACTGTCTTTAGTATCAGGTCCCAACCATTGTCCCAATTCCTCCAGTAAAAGAGAAGGTTTCCGGACAATAAACTGGGAGTGAAGTAAGTTTTTTTTTCAGCCTAATCTCGGGGATATATATGGATCTGTGTCCCCACTATTCAATCCTTTCCACGCCTTCGCGCACTCTTGTACATGTCATCAGACGTAATTAACCATTTTACTGCTTCTTTCAATCGTTGGACTCGGATAGCTATCAGCAGTGCAACCAACCCGACTCCTCCCGCTTGCTTTGGTGTATAAATTAAATTTGGCGAAATATTGTGTTTAACACTACCTTCTTCTTTGGTGTTCATCTTCCATATAAAACGTTTTTGGATTGAATGAGTCGTTTCATGGCAGCTACTGAAGGGTCAAACACTTTGGCCGTAAACAAGACCGCTGGGATGACTACTGCATTGAAGAGGGTGGCTCTGTCTGCGAAGGAAAGTCTGCATTGGGTCGCCGTTACTAATCTCCGTTCCACATTTCTAATTCTTAGAGCCCAATTGTTTGTTTCCATATTCCCGTATCCAATTTCATACCCGAGGTAACGCACAAATCCATCACTTTTAACTACGGGTATGCCATACCAGTCTGTAAGCTCGATAGTAGGATCTAGAAATAACAAGTGACTTTTCTTCACTTGAACTTGTAGGCCTGAAAGATTCCCGAAACGCGTCACCAATCTCATAGCAGGTTCCACTTGCTCTGCACGTGTCAAGAAAATTGTCGAATCATCAACAAAAGCGTAGAATTTGTGTCCAAGTTCTGCTTTTCCTTCAACAGGACTCAACCCTTCCATAAGTGAAGACTGCTTTATCCCTAGAACCAACGGTTCGACCGCAATAATGAATAGTAAGGGTGCCAAAGGGCATCCCTGTCGTATCCCTGAAGTCACCTGAAAAGCACTCGAAATATCATTGTTGACTAAAAATTCAGCTGATGTTCCCCTATGTAATGTCCTCATCAATTCAATGAAACCTTCCGAAAATCCAAACAGAGTCAGGGTAGCAAATAAATAGTCACGATCTAGAGAGTTATATGTCATTGCAAAATCTAAAAATAGTATCCCCGCACTGTCCTTTATTGTCGATGCTGGGCGTAATGATACATTCTGTAAAATTACCATCATGACCGCTACAGCTTTATCCATCGGACGCCCGTGGACAAACCCTTGTTGTATGTCTCCAATCAGCTGGCTGAGGAACATTTGTAACCGCGTTGCCAATATTTTAGCGAAGATTTTGTAGCTTGACTGTAAGAGGGATATCGGGCGATAGTCTAGAGCATTGTGTGAGTCGCCCTTCTTTCGTAATGGTATTATGGTAGCTTGTAAAAAGGAAGATGGTGGTGTCGCTCCCAGAAACAAAAAATTGAGCTCCTGTACCAAAGGTTCCACCAGATCATCCACAAAATATTTATAGAAATCGTTACTAATACCGAGTCTTTCCTCTATCAAGCCCTTTAATTGCAACTCTCACTTCGTCTTCAGTGATTGCCTCCATTAAATACTAATTCTGTGAGTTTGTTACAGATCGTTCTTTCGGAATTGTCATAAAGTCTTGTAGTTCATAGAGCACGCTGGGCGAACATAGGTGAACTAATCGTTTTGACATGATGCCTTGCCATGTTGCCACAAAGCGATCTGGGATAGAAAGCGTTTTGCTAAATGAGGTCTCAGATGTAGAACGAATGTCCGACACCCGTTGATCCCTCTCCCAGATGGACATTCTACGGAATAACCAACAGATATCCTGTGTCGACCGATGCAACTGTCTGCCCCGTCTCACTTGCAAGGTATGATGGGTGGGAACCCGTGATGCAGTAATGATTTGTTTACGGGACCGTGCATTGTCGTACAATTGAGACCGGATATGCTGTACTTGTCTGCGTCTATGGCGAGCTACCTTCCGCCTAGCGCGGAATATGGCGTCTTGGCATTCCATGAGCCATTGATTCATGTTATAGACTCTTCTATTAGGCGTTGTAGGTGTGGTGATATCCTTGACTTGAAAATTGCGATATAAAGGGATGATTGTACCCCGGGAATGGGTGCCGGGGTTTTCGTCTCTGGCTTGAAGAAAAGTTGGTGGTATTACGAATAGTTTTCAATGCGATAAGGATTGTTCGTTATCGGAGTATACTGTTGTGTCTCCAACTACCAATTGTGCAAATCGAGATGTGATGCTATGAGATAGGTAGAAGCGGTCAATCCGACTGGCCTGCTCATCTCTCCAATACGTAAAATAACCAATTGGTGCCACCGATTTCTCTAGTAATACTGAATCTTGTAAAGTTTGCGCATCAGTAAGTCCTGCTGATCGGATCAATGTGGACAAGATGTCACTTTCGGTTTTATCTGTCCTATAACCGACCATTCTATCTAATATAGGCGATTCCACACAATTGAAGTTTCCTGCCAGTACCATAGGTGTTTTAACTGCGGATATCTTTTTCGTGATATCCAGGAAAAAAAGCTCTCGTGAATTAGCATCCCCTGAGGGGGCATAGATATAAATGAGTAAAACTTGTTCCCATTGTATCGCAACGAATCAATCTGTCCATTCCCCTTGCCTCCAGGTATTTACCTGACCCGGATGCAATAGAATGGCCACCCCGCCTGTTTTCTTCTGTGATACACTCCAATAAGATAGCTTTAGATCTGTTCCATAGCGACCCCACAATCGTTCCCATTGACGTTTTAAATCTGCTGCTAACTCCTTCGATGATACATGTGTTTCTTGCAGCAGGATGAGTTGTGGAGAGGATGTCTGTTGAGATGTTCTCCATGCTGACATCCACGCACTTATATCTTCCACCATAAATCCCCTAACATTTTGACTCCGAAATTGTACCTGTTCCAAACAATTAGTACCTCGATGAGGGTTTACCAATGGATGATATTCGTTATTCTTTAAAAACTGGTGCAGAGAAGGAAAAATCAAAATAGTGGTGATCCAGCATTCCGTCTACCGTTTGGTCCTCACTCTGTGAAGTGCCCTCAGTATCGGTCAGACCGGATTCGGTCTGTTTTCGTATCTGTTGATTCTTGAGATTGCGTTGGAATTGGTACATATGTGGCTTTCAGCAATTGATACCCTAGTGCACTAAACTAGGTAGGATTATCTTTTCTAAGCCTCTGATTGGCTTATGCCCAGAATCGCGCACTAAACTGCCGTCGTGCACAAATTACGTTACTTTGTTTTCTGTAGTTCGTTAAAAATCTGTGCAGAGCATCCAGGTTCCAACTTATGCCTTAGCTGGGATATATGCAGAAACATTCCCATCTTGTTTTCAATAACAGGTACTGTAAAGCTGTTAACGAACCACCACCGATTCATTTTTGCAGCGCTTTCTAATAAACGTGAATGTAACTAAAATACATCACCTGGCTACCTTTTTCGAGCCTATCATGGGTCTTACTATATATTGGGTGATTATAAAGGCGACCAATAGGGTAAATGTCAGAACCAGGACTATAGATCCGTACTATACAATTTGAGGTTCGACACAGTGTATAATACAGTATTATACAGTATTAATACAGTATTTATACAAAATTACCGTAAAAGTCGGGTTAAGTGGGACACACGAATCAAATTAGAGATGATATTTAGAGAACCTGACCCTATACAGGGTGGTGTAAGCCATGTCAAGCGCGGTGCTGTAAGGGCCTCATTTCATTACACTTTTGGACCCCGACTCTATCCGACTTTGGATTTTTGTCCACGGTGGGACTCGAACCCGCAATCTTCCGGTCCCGAGGGCAGGGCCTTAACCACTGCACCAAACGAGGTCGGTCACGGATCAAATTAGACACGACAATCTGTATTGTTGGTAATACACCGGTCATCTGGTTTTGTGACATGTTCTATGATAGGACATGCTGTGGTGCCTATTACTGCCGTAGTAACCCATTAGAACGGATAAAAAGAAGAGAGGGAAGCCATCCATCAACAAAAAGAGGATGAAGGGCATGCATTATAGCGGGGGCAGTTCAGTTGTGGTGAAATTGTGAGCTGAAAAAGGTTATCAGTACAAATCTGCATATCTTAATATTAAATGTTGTTTGAATGAAGTGAAGTATTGTTTAAAGTAGTGAGTGATATCAAACAGATGAAATGATAAACACATATATATGTGTTTATCATTTCATCTTACCTCTTGTAATACTTGGGCTTAATACTCTATAAAAGCTATTTCTACGCTAGTTTAGGGTGTAGAATGGGTTTACACTTCAAACCTTACAGTCGATTCCTGTCTATCTAGCACGAAAAGAAAAAAAATACGTTAAATACGTATGTAGTAAAATGTAGTTCTAATTAGTCTTAACTATTAGCTACTATAAACATATGCATTCTAGAATGTAATCTAGGCTCAGACTTATTGGGTGTGGTACTTTCACGTATCACATACACTTGATCTTGGTCGACACTTGGGAAATGGATATCTGGTGCTGGAAGATATTCGAAGACGCACTGTGAACTTATACGTAGTCTGATACCGTCTTCCCGAGTTGAGTATGATCGTGCTTCATATTCTGCTACTGCTGCGACTTGGATTTTGCAGTTGTTCCATATAGTCTCGAGATGGTCAAACGCATCTCTCAGTATGCCTTGAAAAATCGTTTGGTTCCGAAGCTGCCATAGCCACGCAACACCAATCCCGCACAGGCCATTCCATAATCTCTGAAATACCGCTGTGTAGGTTTCATCGTACCACCCATGTTGATGCATCATTGCCTCCTTTATTCTTGATCCAATTGGGGGCGCCTTTCGGGACACCACCGCTGTTTCGAATAGAGATAACTCCCTATCTGTTAGAATGACTCCTCGCCATTGCTGGATCAGCCGACGCCAGAAAGCTTTCGCTCGTTTACATTCCCAGAGGATGTGACTATATCCGTCCTTGTGGATGTGCAGGTTCGATCTAGTTCGCAACTGCGATCCGAGGTTGTCCGAATATGAAAAGTATTTAACTGCATAGTTACCGCCCTAAAGTGCACCCAAACCTGATAATTTGTCAGCATATTATCATGTTCCCATACCTTATTCAACTCCACATCTTGTAAGCCAGTCCACCAGGAACTGGTCGTGCATTTGGTCTTCCACTTCTGTAGCACCTTTGGTAATTGGGGTGCTATCCCGTGAAAATACAGTTTCCGGAAACCTCGTCTTAATTGATACCATATCTTTCGTATCGGCGTCGAATCTTCGACTGACCATCCTATCAGATGCAAATCCGGATGGGGTTTCAATACTACGTAATCATCCTGAGTTGAGGATATGTCATCCATGTCCTGTAGTGTACTCGAGATCACTCTCCATATTATGCCATCCGCTTGTTGTGTAAGTATGCATGAATCGTCACTGTTCTTTGCCATTCCTCTAACTTTGCCAGGAGACATAAGTGACCACTCAAAAGATTGTAGACAGGCCGGTCCTCTATCCAGTTGGATTGGTGGTCTGACTCCAAGCGTTTGACCAATTTCCACTCTCGGTGAAGCTAGAATTATAGCACAGAGCCATCGTCCTATTTTGGCGTACGTATGGGATTTTTCACTTATTCCAGTAACCTGCCACGTAAACATTGTTTTCGTTAGTCTGGTTATACCTAAATCTCTGATAGCCATTATTGGGATTCGCTCATATTTCCGTGGAACAAGTACATTCGCTTGCACCTCTTGTATCCACGGGTTAGAGCTCCACTGATATGTTCCCCAGAAAGGCAGCATGGAGCCTGGGAGCAAGTCGTGATAAGGATACTCATCAATATCAATCGTTATAGTGATAACATCCGAGTGGCATAATCCTTGACTTTTCACTGCCAGACTATTTTCCATGTCGCGTATCACCTTCGGTAAAATCGTTTGAGTATACAGCTGCAACTTTTCGTTCTGGTCCGAGTCCGGTCCAAGCCATTCCATCATAGTTCGTCCAATAGTCCTGGTTGTGGTTTTGCGTACAGGCTTCCCTGCTTGACAAACTTTATAACCTTTTCTAGGTGAGATCCATGGTCCTGCTGAACAACCGGAGCCAATCCCGTGTAGGTCTAACCACGCTCGTTGGTAGGTGTCTCTCGCAGCTATCAACCATTGGTGAGTCAATTTTAATCGTTGGACCTGTAAAGCAACCGGTATCGAAATTAAGCCTACTCCTCCTGCAGCGTGCGGCGTAAAGAGTAAGGTCGGTGATATCTTATGCCGTTCTTTCTCGGCGATGGTGCTGTTTCTCCAAAGAAATGCCTTATGAATATGGACTAATTCTTGTAATACTTCCCCGAACGGATCAAACACCCGAGCTGTAAATAGCATAGACGGGATCGCAATAACATTAAATAGTTGCACTCTCTCCATAAATGCCGTACCACATTCTGTTGCTGTTGCCAGACGTCTTTTGATGCCTTGAATTCTGAGTGCCCAATTTATACTGCGTAGATTCGCCCATCCAAAATGATAACTTAAATATCGAATGGTTTCTCCTTCCGGTATTACCGGTAAGGTGTACCACTTTTTTGGTACAAATTCCCCATTTAGGAAGAGAAAATGACTTTTGGCTGGTTGGATATGCAGGCCTGATAGGTCCCCGAATCTCCGCACAATTGCTAAAGCTACTGGTGCTTGCTCCGCATGTTGAACGAAAATCGCCGAGTCACCCACAAATGCTGAGAAACGGTGTTGTACCAAACTACCACATTTTAGGGGGCTTACCCCTGTTAACTGTTGTTCCTGTAATAACGCCAAGGCCAGTGGTTCCGCTGCTATGATAAAAAGTAGGGGGGCTAACGGACATCCCTGACGGATGCCTGATCTCACTTCTAAGGGTGTCGAAAAGCTATTATTTACCATGAATTCTGCTGTTGTCCCAGCATGAATTCTGTTCAACAAATCAATGAAACCATCCGAGAACCCGAAAAAGCTGAGTACGGTAAATAGGTATTCCCGGTCCACCGTGTCATAAGCTTTGCTAAAGTCTAGGAACATGATCCCTGCACTATGGGCCGCTGATTCCTTCCTCAGATCTTTATATGTCTCAAAAGTCGCCTGCATCATGATTACCGCCTTATCCATTCTTCTACCGGCTACGAACCCTTGTTGGGTATCTCCAATGAGCTGTCCGAGGAAAGACTGGGGTCGACGGGCCATGATTTTGGCAAATAATTTGTATCCTGTAGTTAGCAACGAGATTGGCCGATAGTCAAGAGCGTCACTGGAGTCGCCTTTTTTTCTTAACGGTATAACTACCGCCTTCAGGAACGATTTAGGTTGGGTTGCTCCAGCTAGAATCTCATTAAATTTTTTTTTGTTAATGGTCCGACGAGAATATCCGCAAAATCCTTATAGAAATCATTACTCAATCCGTCGTATCCAGCTGCTTTTCTACGGGCTATACCTCTAATCGCCCATGCGACATCTTCCTCGAGAATATCTTCCATTAACATCATGTTTTGTGTATCAGTTACCATTCTATCCCTTGGCACTTTCATAAATTGACAGATGTCATTCATCAATGTGGAGTTTTTTGACGACTCGGTGACTACAGCTTAGAATACTTCTCCAAGTGGCTGCAAAACGATCTGGAATGGAGAGTGAGGTCTCGAATGCCGGACCTGATGTTGCTTGTATTCTAGTCACTGTCTGATCCCGTTTATGTCCGTTTGAATAACCACCGAACATCTGCTGTAGATCTGTGTAGACGCAGTCCCTTGCGGAAGGACCTTTCTTTACTCATGTCATCTGCTAAAGCCTGAACAATATGTTTTCGAAGAGTCGCGTTATCCCGAGCCGTTCGCTGCAGATGCTGCACCCGCTTGCGTCTTCGTCTCGCTACCTTCCGTCTGACATTGTAGATTATGTTTCGACACTCATCAATGGAATTATCCCAATAAAGTTGAGATTTGAGTTGTCAGGGTTTGCATTAACAATAACATATCTCGAGTGTCTTCTCGAGAACCCGGGAAAGGGTAAGGCATTCGTCTGTTTGCCAACTGTAATCTTGAAACACTTGGGTCTTTTAGGCATAGATACAGTTGGTTATGGTCAGAATACACTGACGGAGCTTCCACAGCTACCCAAACCACCCAACTTTTCCAGTGATCTGATACGTAAAAGCGGTCGATACGGCTTGCTTGATTACCTCGCCAATACGTAAAGTGATCTGTTGGGTCAAGCTGTAATTCATCTATAACAGGTGTCATAAGAAGGCGCGCGTCCCACAAGTGCCAGGACGCGACCAGTCTTGAGAGAGCACTACTCTCAGGTCGATGCGATCGATTTCCCCCTAATCGATCTAATATTGGGGTGTCCACGCAATTAAAATCACCTCCTATTATGCAGCTCGAGGGTTTACTGGGGAACATTTTTTTATGTCGCTGAAAAATGATTCCCTACCAACTGCATCCCCAGAAGGCCCGTACAAATTAATCAAAGTGCAGTCATTCCATTGGACTGCAATTACACGGTTCGTCCACCAAAACTCAAAACATGGGTGAATTTGGTCTACGATATCGGGCACAATCAATATCGCTACACCTCCTTGCTTGGAAGGGTGCACACTCCAATAAGACAACTTTTGTGATTGATGAGTCTGTCCCCATAACAAAGCCCATTGTTTCGCTACTTCGTCACGTTCCGTGGTGGTTGCTATGTGCGTTTCTTGGAGAAATATAATCTGTGCCCGATACTCCGATCCGCCTCTCTTCCAGGAATATAGCCAATTTGAGATATCTTTTTTCGTAAAACCCCTGACATTTTGGGATAATATTATTGATGTCAAATTCATTGGTTCATCCCGACTTATATGTTTTGACGGCGTATACTCCATGTCTTTCAGAAGACGATGTTTCGTAAAAATGTCACTGTTGTTCATGGCAAAATGTTCATGGGTAGAGGAATGATTGATTGCGGAGCCCTTAGTAACAGCTGGGGTCCTGCTGACCGTATTCCTCTGTGGCTATGTTTTCCTTGACCGTTGTCTGGATTGCTTCTTCTGAGTTCATGTACTCATATAAGTCTTTCCATGCTGTCTGTTCCCTTTATTCCAACGCCGTGAATTTTGCTTCGTAATCAGGGTTTTCAGACATTACCTTAATATGCCGCTGAAGTAGGCATAAAATGGTATCAGTAGGGTTATAATTATTCCCGAGCATCGCCGCTAACTGCTCCGCAAATATATGCCCGCTTAACAGCATAGTCGCCAGAAGGAGTACATGTCTCGGTGCGAGCAGTTTTGAAAATTGTATTGCCGCCGTACTGGATTTTACGTAACCGCGCCCATTCTTGGGAGCTATTAATTATCGCCATTTTTTGACTTTGAGATTTCATTACTTTATAGCGGTCTTCCCATTCCGTAAACCATTGCCCAGGTATGTCCAGAAGACCTTCCCTTTTGCCTGCTTCCACCACCTCCAGCCAGCATTGCTCTCTCCACTTTTTCGTTAATTCAACCAATACACTTGAGTGAACACTGTCTAGGATATAGTGAGTCCCAGGAACATCTTTCAATAAATGTAATAGCCGATTGCCTTCTCTTTGGGCCGCCTTAACCCACAATGTTTTCGTGGAGCTGATCAATGGAAATGGCACGCCCGTTTGTTCTTCCCATTGAAGGAATAAATTATGCCATGTGATGTTGAAGTCTTTTAGCGAGAGTGGGTTTGATGTAGCCTCCTTCTCACATTTCATGAATTCTTCCATAAGTTCACGTTCTACTGGTACTATCTCCATTGATTTGGTGTTGTCGTCATTATGGTCTCGACGACACAGCCGTTTTGAAAGGGGGCTATGACCGCCTCCCGCGTCCGAGGTGTCCTGTGAGCTGTCTCCTGTATCTGATGGCTTATAGTCCGAATCTGATGTTGATCCATCGGATATAAGTAATATTTCTTGTTCCGGTTGATTATCCGCCCACACTTTGTGATACCATTGTTCGAGAATTGGTTTCGAAATCTGATATTTTTGGAGGAAATAAGATGCCGTTGCTGGGTCCTCTAAGTTAGCCTCTAGTAGACTTTCTTGTTCCGGAAGTGACAATTTACTAACAGTATCTGATAGGAAATGGAGCAATTCTCGCATCCTCGAATCCTTGGTTCTGATAATGTCGGCAATTTCACATTTTAAGGCATGGTGAATGGTCGGCCCATTTAGCCGGTGAAGAATGTCCTCAATCTTACCATCCCACTCGTCTGGGTCCCACGGTGAACAATTGCCATATTTAGTTACAATGCCTTCATCACTTTCCACTATCTCCTGCGATATCTCTCGAATATCCGACTCCGGTGCTCCTTCTTGTCCGTAGTGCACCTTATCATCGTAATTTTTGTCATCACTACTTTTATTCATGTCAACATCCTCCGTTGGCCACTGTCTTTCACCACTTAATATCGCGGCGTAATGTTGACCACTGTATTCGAGTATGATCGGTCGTTTGCCATGATAATCTTGTACCGTAACATCTTTCATAAAAAATTTTATCCGTTCGTAGAAAACACTGAGCGTTATTGGATATTCTCCACTTATTTGATACGTTTTCCTCGTTTCGTCCGCGTTTCTGGCGTAAACAAATTGAAACCCGGTACCTTTGCACTTGGCGGATGGCTGAGCACGTAGATATCTCGTTGTAGCATTGTACTTATCGACATCAGCGTGTCGTTGCTCCCCCAAGATTGGCGCGGGATATTGTCGTGAATTTTCGAACTACTTTCAGCAAATTCCAATAAATACTGTTGGAATTGCTTCCGCGATTCTTTGGATGACAAATCCAAATTGGTCCGACCTAATTTCTTGAGGGTCGATTTCCTTGCCTCATGAGAGAATTTGTCCTCGAAGTCCATCAAGGCTCTTGCTAGGCAGCCTTCCTTTAAGGCTTTAGTCATTTTTTCCAATGCTCCATCGTTTTCTATTATTTTTGCCGATCCCGTTAAGGATTGACAAACTGCATAAAGTTGACAGTTACCAGTTGGAGGGGTCATGACTTTTCGCATGCCCAAGGCGTCAAATAACTTTGATACTGACATTAAATCTTGCGGACAATCATCCTCCCAATTCAATGGTTCCATTCGTGTAATAGGCCCGTCAACTTTTTCAATTTCATCTATCACTTCTGTAATCACGTTCTTCGCCCTTCCTTCCAACATTAGAAATGCGCTCGCCTTTTTCTGAAGAATTACTTCATATTCTTCCTTAGCCTTCACTTTTTCCAACTTGGATTTACGCTTTTTCGATATCTGTGGGTTGCTATCTTGTCTATCCTTGCCTTGCCCAATCGATGGCTTGTTGCTGATTGGGTGAACTTTCTTTTCACGTGATTGTTGTATGTCACGTTGTAAACTTGAGGCCACCTGAGGGATTGGCGCCTTTTCCTCCTCATCCTCTGCTGACTGTGCCCGGCTTTGAGGCCTACTTTTCTTCTTTGTTACCGTGATCCAGTCTGGTAACTGTTTCCGTTGCTGCATCTCACGTTGAGGGACTGCAGGCTGCTTGTCTTCTTTCGGACTTTCACTTGGTACCGTTGTTTTACACGGAGTGACGCAGGTCACTTTTGGTTCACCTGGGTTTTCAACGTCTGTCGTTTCTGATTTCTCTAACTGATCAACCTTTCCTTTTTCGGCCAGCTGTCGCTCCCTAACTGCATCCACTTGCACTCTTAATTCTTCCATACTCCTAAACGTTTGTGTAGGCGCCTCGTAAGATTTCAACTCCTCTAGCTTCACATGAATACAATTCTTCTTCAGGAGGTCAGAAAGTGCAGTTACGCATTTCCGCATTGGATGACCTAGTTCACCACACCGTAAACATTGTTTCTTGCCCCGCATACTTGGGTGTTCGATTATTATCATCGTATGTCCCCAATAGATACGCTTGATATCCAGTAAGGCCGTCGGACAGGCATCCGACTCCACAATGAATTCCCATAACGTTGATGTATCAGAGAAGGGTCCACTTTTGTCTAGATCGTCCAGCTGAAACTCCATTCCTAGAACTTTTTTGAGAAAATTTGAGAGCTTCAATAAATCCACTGATCTAGTCACATTCTTTAACACACATGAATAGAATCATTTATGCTCGAAACTTTCTCCATTACTTTCCCTTTGCCTTTCCCACGCCGAACCACTCTTTCCTGGTGCTTGATGGTGTAAATTTTTGAGGACATGATCGTGTCGATGGAACGGAACAGTAATACCATCAAATTTCCGGGCCATGTCCCGTCTGAAGAAGTGAAAGTACAATGCGTGCTTGCTGCTGTCATAACTTATACTTTTGAGCTGCGCTATCATTTGCCAGAGCGCCGGGCTTCCTGTCCCTCTCGTCGTCGCTGCTGTTGCGATGCTCTCTCGAATGCTTTTTGTACTCAGGAAAGCTTCCTTAATGATGTTCTCACCTCTCAAATCGAGGACTAAACACCCTTCCACCTGTGCTCTGATAGTGTGTACCAGCTTCACTTGTTCCTCTGTTTTCATAATACGCTTTAAAAACTGAGGTAACTTCTTTGCAATGATTGTCCCTTCAACAAGTCCTTGGACAATTCTCCACTCCTCTACACTCCCTTCCCGCACTTGCATTGGCGCATATTTTCCATATTCTTTCTCGCATACAGCTCTCAACTGAGTGATCTCATCCGGGGTGTAAAGCGATGTCTTAAACAAAAAATTTTTGCTCACAAGTTTCGCGTCCTGCTCCATAGTGGTTGTTTTCCCTGTCACCTTGTTCGCCCATCCTTTGAGGGGTGGTGGTAGCCGTTGTTCTTTCAATACTTTCACCTGTCCAATTGCTTTCCACAGTATGTTTTCGAAAGATTGAGTTGTTTTCTGAATTATCACCGCCGAACTTACCACACGCTGACGCCACAGCTCCCAGTCTTTCTGCTCATCAATTACCATTATTTCGAAAAGGTCCAGTACTCTTTCCACTTCCGCTGATTTCAGTTGCGGGAACCGTTTCACTACGTCAGATAAGCGTGAAGTCGGTCCTCGTACCTTCACATAAATGGACGTGAATAACTCCTGTGTAAAATCCAGCCAAGCTTTTACCCTCGGTTTCCTCGTTGTCACTTGGCATAGTGCCGTCTTGAGGGCTAATGCCAGTTGACTTGGCTCTCGTGAGTCTAGTGAGCTAATGATGCTCAGCCGCTCTTCACTGGATTTTTTTTTCGTTCACCCTGATTCTGAGGTACAGTCGTCATTTTGACACTA
>MIQA02000677.1:0-18786 GCA_001887855.2 Sclerospora graminicola | reverse complement strand
TTCATGTATTACGACTGAAATTGAACTGTGATATTTCTATTCAAATATCACTTATGTAATGGTACCCCATAACAGCTAGCCTGTTACAGACATCACTATCGTGGACACTGGATTGAGGCTGCAGGTCTACAATCAAAGCCAAGGTCGCATTATTTGTTAAGATTTTGTCATTTGGAGCTGGGTGAAGCATTCGCTCAACTTCAACATTGGTATTTCAAAGCTCGAAAAGTTGGTACACCGCGTCATTCAGCCAGCTTAGCATGTTGCCTACACACAGTTCGTCAAGCCTGTCACAATGGCAGAAAAGAGAGAAGATGGACATATATTTTTCAAGTATCCGCACACTCTATATGCAACATACGTGATGTTCCAGCCAGCGAATCTTCCATTTTGTAATAGGGCCCTTTAGGTCACTGCATATTACCCCGCCTTCCCAGTCTATTGGTGCATTCCTTCCTGTGTCAACCTTTGACTACTTAGCCCTTCTCCCCTTCCCTTCCGAGCACGTCAGGTAGTTCGGCCTCGAAGAATCTGTCATTTTAATTCTGATCCGGGGTCCTTGGGCAACCTTTCGACAGAATCGTCGGCCAAATAGCCCAATCGTGCGTGATAATGATGGAGGCTGCCCTGTTGCACACCATTTTCAGTGGTTTCACTCACTGCATTAACTACCATGTTCGCAAACATCTCTTGTGCCCTCTTTCCTTCTTCGACCTGCAGATGTGCCACAAACACAGATCCACGAACACTAACTTCAAATAAAACTTGGTTTCTGAACTTCTCTAGCACTATTTTCCATTATTACTTAAGATGCACCCTTTTTCTCGCAAACATCCGAGCGAGATCAGGTGTTCTTCGCTAATTTAGGGGCGAAGTAGGCCTCTGTCAGCACAATACTCGTGCTCGAACCGGTTGTACTTTTCAGTGTTATCTTCCCGACTTTTGACACGTTCAAAGTGCCCCCATCGGGCAGGGTCAAACTTTCTCCACCCTTGCAATCTACAGCTCCCTCCAACAGGCTTTCATCACCAACAAGGTGCCTGCTCGCACCGCGGTCAACAATCCAGGTATTTTCGTCTGAAATGTGGAATTGCTCGGAATTTCGACTTGAATTTTCCATAGTCGATAGAACAAAGTGATTTTCCTGTCTTCCACTGCCTTTCCGTCCCTTGAACTGGTTTTTTCTTTCTTGATTGCGCTTATTTTGGTGAGAACAATCGCATCGGATATGTTCGCCAACGGAATTTGCTGCAATTTTGGGTGGTCTCCTTCCTCTGAAGTCTTCGTTATCCAGCTCCTGGGCCCACGCCACTAACTCTTGTGTGTGCAGAATATAATATGTGCGCTGCGGATTATATCTAACCAACAGCGCAATCTTTGGCCAAGGAGCTGCGTACTTGACGATATTTTCAACAATTAACTGCTCGTTCGACTCGCATTCTCGGGCCAGAGCAACCAGGTAAAGAAAATGCTCTGTCCACGATCTTCTCGGATCTTTTTCAGCAGCGAACATCAGGGTGGCTTGGTGGTGGGTTATATTCACCTTAAATGCACCCGGCATCTGATCCAATACAAAATACAGTTGCTGGGAGATTTGCCACCAAACCGAAATATATACCTGAAAGTAACTCGGCGCCACGCCTTCCAAAGGCTTTCCAAGTTTGTTTACTTTAAGTCTCTCTGTTCACGTGAAACCGGACGACAGCTCAGCAATTTATTTGGCTTCTATAAAGAAATAAGCCCTTTGCTTGAATCCAGAGCCCAAACTGGGATAGCTTTCCACGCCTGAGCGATTGTTGATCGTCAAACTGGAAAATTTAACTCCCCAGGCGTAACAAAACGGTTCATAAAATGTTGTAGCGGTGGCATCGCACCTTCCGCCATTCCTTGGTGAGCTTGTGGCATAGCTTGGTGCCGCGCACCGGTACGAAACACCCCACCACGCTCAATACCATCTTCTCCACTTAAGTCACTAAGCGTCATCCGATTTCCAAACGGTCCAAAATTCCTCAGAGCGTCACGAAACACGCTTCCTTTCAGCGCGCTAGGCGACAATGTATTTACCCTTCCGGACCCAGGTGACGTGCTCGAGGCGGACGCTTACAAGCGCTCCTCCTCCATTATATCCACACGCCCTTGTAGTTTCTTCATCTGTTCCGTGAGAATATCCAAATTCGTATCTGGAACTCCTACTTTGGCTTCCTCCATTCGTAAGTAAAACGTAGCTTCACGTGAATTCCAAAAATAAACAAAATGCGAAAGATCGAAACAAACGAAAAAACTTATGCGTGAACTTCGAGAAAAATAAAATTTTGTTCTTCCACGCCAGAGTGTTAACCCTCTCAACCAGGGGACGTTTTTGCAAATCTAGTGGTGGTGCCTTTTCTCTAACATTAAAACTTAGGCTGTTTCCATCAATTCCAAGGCTTTGAGTCTCTTTGTGCGGCTTTTAGTCCTGTCATAGAAATCACGACTGAGATCCCGAACCTCACCTGCATATGCAAGGTACGTCGATGCGGATCCTGTTTTAGATGCAGCCGTTGTGGTTGTGAACACGATGGGATCTCCATAGCGGTCAAAGTTAGCAGAAAGCTAGGTGGTCAGGAAGGCGCTACTTTTGTGAACCGAAATAAACGAAAGAAGCGACGTACGGGTAGTTACAAGATAGGAGTTTTAGCAGAATCGCCGGAAAAGCCAGCTCGATAATCGCGACAAGATAGGACTACTAATTCTACTGCTGAAGGCCGTGCAGCTGTTGGTCTCAATGCTACCACCATCAGCGTCAGTATCTGGAGGGAGAGTGTCGACTAGCTTATCTATCTCTTCCTCCTCTGCAACAGATAGCTTCCCCTCTTTTCACAATGGACCCCAATACGATCATTCGACATGGACGCGCATACAGTTAAAACCGTCTGCAGTCCCTTGATGGCCCTGTCCATTAAATTATTCATGTTTGAAATCACATTGTTTCAATAAAATTTAGGGAATGCCTAAAGCGATGCCCGGCGTCGACAACTTAAAGCGACGCCCCCTCAAAAAGCGCTTTTGATTGGTCAAAAATCACCTTATCTGAGTCGATAATTCATGTTGTGACAGGGATTGTGATGATAACGCCTCCGCAGCTTCAAGATTTCATTTCGACCTATTACTAAATTTCCTGGGAGTTCAATCACATTCTCAGTCAAACCGGACGAATGCGTGCCGCGTTAACCGTATGCGAAACATGATGCTTCATGCGCATGTTTACCAGCTTTTGAGCGGCTACGCGCACCGCCATGTTAGTAATATGAGGAGAAAACGATTGAATTCGCTCATGGTCGTCTACAATGGTCGTGATAATCTTTCCAAACAGTTGTTGCTTGGGTTAGCAATAACGGTGTAGCTACAATCCATTCACTGATGCATTGATATGCTGCGGCCATAAGCCCGTCCAAATAAAATGGTGCTGTTCTCGAGCGCAGAATTGTCGCTTTGTTGCTAACGAAATCGCAGCACGCATTGACCAAGTGCACAACCGAGTTTGTATGGTGGAAGAAGAGTTGATTGTAAAAGGTACCTGCGAGTTACGACTTGATGCCAAGCATTTGTCCAGAAAGCAGCCTCCTGTTGAATTGCCACAGTTATATTCACATCATCATCGGTTGATTTGTAGGGTCTGTTTCGGTCTTAATCACATTCATCAGTAGAGCGACGAAATTCGAGCTCGTGTATTTAGGCAAGCATGAAAATAATCCTGGAATATCAGTCGTCGAGGAGGCAACGATCTCTTGTTCAGCTTCTTTGATCGTCGCATGCTATAATGGAGTCGAAAGTGTTAGATTGCGACCACCTCAAAGACGACATTGCTAACATCAAACGTACGGGGACGTGGGCATGGATAGCGAGGAGGTGATGCTAGTTCGTTGAAGCAGCACAATCGGAATTTCTCCAATATGTTGATCATCTTAAACGAAACATGACACTCCGCCACGTCGTCCGTCAGCATTTGAAGATAAAGAAGACGGTGTATCTTTGCGCTCCGCAGCACTGCACAAGAACAAAGACCATGCATACGTTTTGAGCGGAAAAAAAATACTCACGCTATTTCGTACCAAAAGACTCGCTCGACAGACTTATGGAATGGACCTGCAACAAACAACACTAGCACCTTGCAACGTGTGATTTCCGTACAAACTGAAAACATTTGACCAGTAGTAAAAAGCGGAAGCGGCAATGCGTTCCTCATCGTCAAGAAAGGCATTCTGCAAAGCCATTAAACTGCGATTACTGTAAGCCCAATTCACACGGCCATTGGAGTGATGGTACAAGAGTCGTCCGAGACCGCGCAGCGCTTCGCTACGACCAGCAGCAAAGCGTGGTTTGCGAGTCAAATCAGCAAGTTCGCAAATCGTCGTCGTTATATTAATAGGTCTCAGATAAATAACCAATCAAAAGCGAATTTTGAGAGGAAGTCGCTTTAAGTTGGCGACGCCGGGCGTCGCTCTAGGCATTCCCAAAATCCATGCATGAAACACATGCATCAATTTATTGCCAGTCCCTTTTTTGTCACTGAAGGCGGTGGTACATTGATCTCTACTATGATGAGCACGGATCTTCTTCAGCCGAGATAAGGCTGCGCCACTTTGCGTCGTGGCTTTTGGATTCATCATATCTTCCATAAAAACAGCCGCCAATAAGTGTATTCATTCCGTGTGCAAGACCGTTTTGCACTGTATTGAGCTTACCCATAATGGTTCCTTCACAACAGCAGTATACAAATATTGAGTACACGCTGTCCAATTCAATCCGGCTGCAAATTTTAATCAGCCAATGATATCCATCACACCAACTATTTCCGGAACATGATTGGCTAGGACCAATGAGACGGCAATTTTAAATTTGCTGTTTTACGTAAATACTACTTAATACCAATTGTATTGATACTGCTAGTTTGGAATCATTACTTTTATTCTTATATGTGAGCTGGAGCATCGAATGTATGGAAATGCCCCCATTTCACTAAATCAAGTATGTAGCAACACTGACACTTGCATCTCATTCAATATGAAGTGTTGGGCGAAAAATTGTGCAGAGGATCCCGGCCTCGCAGTCGAACCTTGCTATATTTGCAGACGTGCAGATCACCATGTTTGCAGTGACGCGTTCTTCGAAGGCGAGCTGTCAAAAGGGCAAAATTAATATACGATACACTCATTTTGAATTCTCTAAACTTTCTGTAAATATTTCAATGCACCGATTACTTTGAATGAACAACAGATTCCACAGCTCTGCCTGCGTCAATGCATTCAACACTGGTGGTGCTGTCAACATGACAAGAGGCAGCTCTGGGGAATAGAGCAAAATCAATAACGAAGGGTGTCCTGATGACGGGACCATTGAAGCAACAGACGCAACAAGAACCGGAGAATTCACGGAGGTTCTCGCACAAATCCCGACAATTATACGGTATACTCGCATGGCAGAGTATCGCGATGGAGTTGGAAGTACATATACCGATTGAATGATTATCAACAGTATGGAAAGCAACAGTGCCGCACTATTTGCATATTATGCATTCAAGACGCTCTAAAGAAATACGGTAACTTCAAGGATGCGTAGAAATGAGAACGAGAGGGCCAATACATGTCACTGATTGTCTATGTGTCTGCTCATTATCATTCAGACATGCAGCACTTCTGCTCAGGTGAGCTAACACCTGTACAAATAGATGTTGTATTACGCGGAAAAATATCTACTTCTTAAGTAGTTATTGTTGTTTGGGGTCTATTACTGTAGGAATTGGGACCACGCCTTTTAGAAACAGCAAAATTTAACTAATATTTTCGTCTTATACTAGTAGTTAGTCGTGAAATATCAAAAATGCTGCTCCTGAAAAAGCATTGCAAAATAGACTGTACAGGAAAACAGAGCAAGCAAAAGTCTGGATCGGAATACCGCAAAAGGAGGTTTGCAAGACCTGCTCATATGTGATGTACGTGTACAGTACTGGTAAGTTAGATGAGTGAAGCAAAATCTCATCAAGCGAAAAAAAATATATACTAGTAACTTACATTAGGATTTTATTTAGCATGACAATTAATCTTTATTCCCCAGGCATAAAGTCCACCGCTATGATGGCTACTTTGGATCGAGCATACCGGTAGGCTCATGAAAGTTAGATTTGACTTGTATTTTGTATTAAAGAACATATGCCGAACAGCTGGTGTGCATAAACAGATCATGTTGAAGGAGCTGCGACATGTGCGCTGTAGCAATCGCGCTTGGATCTCTGGCCAAAACCACCAAAGACGACACCGCGAGAAGCGTCTGAGCCCGATGTACAATAGTAAGATGATTTCTTGCCGCACACACCACACTTGCGCTGCACCCGACGACCGTCTTGACGCGATTCGGCGTAGAAAGGGAGCTCTGTGAACGCTTTTACCACGTGGACGGTCTATAGGACGAGGGAAATTCCATCAGTTTAGAAATAGGGAAGAGCAATGGGGGTGGGCAAAGACGTACCGTGTCGATTTCTTCGTTGGGAATGGAACTGCGTAGTTGTAGGCCCATGGCGATATCGTTAAATGGCTAGCTGGGATATGAACCTGTTGAAATCGATGATACCACCGGAGGTATTGAAGTTGGCCCCTTACAACTTGTACGCCGAGTAGGCGTCGATCACAACCATCCCCAACACTGTTCCGAAGATGCGGTTGCTCCCAGTGGTGTGTGACCCATTCGCGCTCGATAGCGAGTGATCCTTGACTAAGATGGTCATGCACGTCGCTCATGGAGAATCTCGAGAAAAAACTTCCATCATTTGAGGTCTCGACACACACTTTTCATACCGTACGGTCGTCTCGATACCGTATTGCAGTACCTTTCGGAGCCTTGGGCGAACGCAGTCATTTCCTGCAAACGTCGTGCCTCTGATGGAGATGATCGAATTCGCTTGCTTGTCCGCCCAACAGGCTGCGTACACTCTGGTGCCGTTCTTGGTCATACACTCGAGAATCTTGAAGTCACCACGCCCTCTCGCCTCCCCTGCCCAAAGGCGAAGATGCTTCTTCGGGTACGCGACGGTCGCCGTCTTGGCCATGACCATAAAATACAACCATGCACCTTCTCGGACTGAAGCAGTGTCTTCACAGACGTTAGCGCACTGTCGGCATCGACGGTTCGTCCGGTTCCGGCGTATGGCTGTGCCAACCTGATTACAATGACAGTTCCTTCACCAAACTCTTGCGAGAAAGGCTTTTCCGCTGTCGCGAAGCACCCTCAACCAGCTCTAGCCCTAGCTAGATGCCGCTATCACCATCCGCGATGGCCTTCAGCTCGGTTCCTTCCCCTCTGGTTTATGTGCAATTTTGGTTTTGTGCGGGAGGCCATCGTTGCCTTCTCTTCCATTCCAGGTTCTCATACACTCGTTCACGCCCAGCACACTCCCCGGTGACAGGACGCACTTCCTTTGATCGTTGAATGCGTCAATTAAAGGTTGGATCTGGTCCCACCGATCTTCGTGTGCTCCTCGTGTAGTGCCGAAAAAAGAAAATGCGTACATGATGTTTTCGAACTTGTGTCGATTTATTCGAAAGCGCTGCTCATAGTCCGCGGGTGTACCGCCAGAGCCAGGATGGCTTCGCGACTTCCAGTACACCTTCAAAGGTCCTCGTCGAGGCCCAAAAGCCATGGTCAAAAGGATCCCGAGCCAGCGAAGCCAGTCGCCGTTCGTGATCGGATCGGATCCTCATCGCCGAAGGTTGTCAATTGTGTGGCGTAGCATGCCTCGAAGGCTTCCCGGGGGGTAGAGCTAGTAGAAGTAGCTTGTAAATGATTGCTCGCCGAGCAATAGGTGCTGGGGTCATAGAAGATCGGTCCTTCGGGTCAATACATGGGCAGCTTGATCACACAGAGCCGTCGCACATGGCGACAACACCCGTCCGTGGCAGGTGACCATTCCGTCACCCTCAACCTCGTCAATGCCCACACCAGAAGTCGGCATATCCATGGACGCATCTTCATCGCTGGATGACATTGAACTATCGCTGGCGTCACTGAAGGTCAGCTGCGACGCTGGTAAAGGGTCACAAAGCTGTTCGCTTCGTCATTCCGGCTTCTTTCGTCCCTGCGGATGTGTTTGTCGCCACTTAACGGCTCCGTGACCGCCCCGCGACGATATCTACCACACCAGTAGACCATTTCACCTCGTACGACGTTTGTCGACCGAATGTGACTGCTCTTAGGACGACTCTAACGTTGCCACGCCTAACAAAAGTCGTTGACATACACACCCACTAATGTTTTGTTGTCTTTATTTATGCGGACAAAGACGCATGTGCCCGTCAAACACTGCACGAAACCCATGTCGATCATAGTTTCACGTAAGTGCTCATACCAAAGACGTCCAGTCTGTTTAAGCAAATACAGATTGTTTTCAATATTAACACCAAATCTCGTTTAGAATCCACTCCAAAACGCTTCAGGTTTCCGAAAATTTCCTTTCCTTGTGGTATCTGTAAGTGTATCTCGTATCCGTCCTCTGGTTCTGTTTTGGGGTATGTGCTAAGTACATCCCCATGACGCGCAGGTACGTTCCAAATCAGAGACATAATGAGGATGACCTTCATGTTATTCAACGCCATGACTACGATGTTGAGAAGGTCAGGAAATAGTTCTCTCTAAGAATTTGTTGGTCCCCACATGCGACCAACCTTCCTTGATATCTTTCCACTGTTCCATCAGTCTTTAACTTGATCTTGTAGAACCCGTTCGTGGACAGAGGCCATTTTCTTCTACTCGTTTCATTATTTTCCAGGTAACCAAGTCTTCTCATCCTGTTCGGCAGCCGTCCAATTTTCTGATTAGCTACCCGCGTGCCTCTCGAAAACGTTTGGGGTCGGGAAGTGCCGCAAACTTCTCATCTTTTCCAATGTCTACGTTCGTTACCGCAAATGCGAACAGCATGTTCACTTCTGCTTCCGTGACTTCGTTTACGACTCCACAATTTTCGTTATCATTTCCTGGTGTCGTTGCACCCTCCGAAGCTCCTTCCACAATCATATTTCCTTCTCTTATGTCCTGGTTTTCTTTTTCTTCTTCTGCTCCTCGAGAACCGCTGCCTTCATCGTCTTTTGACGCTTCTTCCCGACTTTCGCGGGCCTTAGTCTTGGTTGATCTTATCTGTGTTCTGAACAGGCCTATTGCTTTATTTTCGGCCAAAGGTTCGCACTCCGTTCGTTTAATTTTGTGCTTGCTGTTCGTGATTGTCGTCAGAAGCGTTCTCTTCGACATCGAGCTTCCTTGCGATCATATCATTCGATCTTTGATCCAGTGTCTCGATATTCGTTACATGTCTGGTGGTTGTTGCGCTGATACTTGGTAAAAAGGATCAGCGCTCTCACAGCGCGTTTTCCAAGCGGTTTTCTTTTGGAATCTCTCCAGACCATACATGGATATTAAAAAAAACCAATGTCGCCAACCTTTACTTGTTTCTTCGTTAACAATTGCATTGGTGGAATTCTTCCAGGGTTCGCCCTTGTCGGACTACGGTTGGATATGTACGTTGCATACTCAGCCGCCACTCACAGCATTCGAAAAATGGTCCACAAAAACCACTAAGAAATTCCTCGTCTGTCACGTGGGGTTACCGGAACTTTGAGGTCACTGCATATAACCCCACCGATACGGTCGATTGGATAATTTGCTCCAGAATCCCATCTGGACTGCTTCGTGCGCGAATCTTCCCTTCTGCGCAGGTCAAACAGTTCGGACGTTTGTGATGAGTTATCTTGACCCTTAATCTGGAATCTTTTGCCAGACGTTCGATGGTGTCATACGATAAGTGTCCGAGGCGTGCGTGGAAATGATACTAGCTTCCATCTTGTATATCATCCCTCGCCTGTTCCGTTTGATCACTCATCACCATGTTGCTGAACTGGGACTGGAAAGCGTTCGACTTCTCTGCGTGTAATTTCGCCACGAGTATAGATCCATATAATTTGACACGGAATAAAGATCTGTTTTCCAGTTTAATTTCCATCATTCTATTATTTTCCGTGATATAACAGCCTTTCTTCTTCAGGCACCCTAGAGATATGAGATTTTTTGCTAGGTTGGGGGCGTAGTATACCACCGCTAGTACGATCGTTGTGGTCGGTTGCTCATTATTTTTGAGCGTCGCCGTGTCGACTTTCGTGACGTTTAATAGTCCACCATCTGGCAGAACTAATCCGGCGCCAACGCCACAGTCTTTTGGATCTTCGAGTGAATTTGGTACCCCAATTAAATGTCGCCTTGGACCGCTATCGAGGATCCCAATGTCGTCACTCGATTTTCCATTTTCTTCCGTGGTTTTCCGTGATTTATCCACGGTTGCGAGGACGATACGGCGCTCGGAATCTGGGTCATTCTGCCGCCCTTTCTTGTTCGTTCTTCGGAAGTTTTTTTTCTCTTTATCTGCTGTGGACAATTCCTCTGGATTTGGCTCTCGCCCAACAGCCGTAACAACTCCTTAGGTTTCTCCTTTCATCCAAGGATTCACTACCACTCTTGGCGGCTTTATTTGCTTGTGCTCGTCATCTTCGATCTCTTGTAACCATGCCACCAGTCATCCTACCACCAAACGGTCCGTGGGTTATTAGACTTTCCCTTAATCCACTTAAGGAATGTGAGTGACTTAATTCTGTCCCTCGTGCCTGCTCGTTCTCTTTTTAGCCTCTTATCTAACTTTTTCATGAACGCCATCATTTTGTTCATGGCCTCTACGATACGGTCTTTACTTTCATTCGCCATGATCGCAGTATAGTATACCTGCGAACCAATCTTCTTACTACGTACGAAAAGAACCAGAAACAATTACCCTTCTGGTTAAGGGGACTTTCACTAGCTGTTGCACAACTTAGAACAGTACACAAAGCGAGCTTAAGAGACCCGTTATACTTTGGGCTCATAACCGGTTGTAAAATACCACGTGAAATCCACTGAGATATCAATAATCCACGTAACGAAACACAAAAGAAAGAGAGAACCTGTTAGTGTCCTCATTTCCTTATCTCCAGACGAAACGTAACGAAAAACTCCAAAATCTTCACGTAAACCGGTTAGTGTCTATTATGGTGACTAAAGATGCAGTTGTCCTGAGTCAATATAGTGTGCAGCGAGGTCTTCGGTTAGTCCGACAGCGCAGTAGTAAACTTAGCTGACTCTACGCTTAGGGCCGTTCTTACAAAATGTCCCGAGGTCCCGGGACGAAATAAACGACAACGATTGGCTCAGACAATTGGGGTTAGGTCGCGTCGGGACGGCATCGGTCCCACCATATGGCTTTATCCCAGGGCCATTTTGGGACGTTGGGACTGGGACGGGCTCAGCCCATCACAATTACAAATCAGTCACTCTTCAGTGTCTACAATTATGAATAAATTTGCTTCTACTCTTATGCCTTAAACTTTATTGTTTCTTATTAGAAAAGACTGCGCTATCTCACGTAGTGACAGTTATTGCCGTTTATTGTGAACAAAATGGATGGTTCTCTTACAGTAATGCTACGTGTATAGTTTCACGTCAAATACTGGTACACATTAAATACAAAAAAGCGGGATATATCCTTGTCCGGAGATCGATTCTTATTTTCGGGATATGGGACCGTCCCGGGGTCCCGTCCCGGGAGATTTTATAAGAACGGCCCTTAAGTAAAAAAAAAATTGTGGAAATAAATGCTGACACATTGAAATCGTTTATCCTAAAATTTGTTCACATGCATCTTGACAGTTTCGCTCAACTTTAATTTATGTTCGTAGTTCACCGAAAACGTCATAACTTCCAACAAGCGGTAATTGGTAAAAAAAAATATGCACGATTCGGGCTTACCAACCAAGATGATTTTGGGTGCACGCGCTAGCGACAGTACATCAAGTATTCGAGCATTTGGAACGCTGATGTGTGTCCAAGATTATTAAAACTAAATGTAATCAGTTCAATTATCCTTTGAAAGAGGCGCGGTTCCAAATTCGTAGTTCGTAAAGGGCTTTGCTTTTTTTCAGGCCCCAAACTGTAACTAACTATTACTACACTTTAAAATTCAAATGCGGAAAAACCGTGGAACGTGAGGATGATGAAAGGTAAGGATCAGTAATTGCGACGACATCGGCGACATCAGCCTCGCTGGAGCTGCTGTCACTGAGCTTGTTACCACCGCTTTTTCCTTTAAAACAAAAGTAAAACTGTTACTTTTATATGTACGCTAGACTGTAAATATCATTTCGATTCGACATTTGCTTTGCCGAACTAGCGAAACCCGATTTCGAGCGAAATAGCAAATTGATTCCGAGGCAAACAGAATTTGAAAATAGCACTTTTGCCGACACAGCCCTAATTATAACTTGAGTGCCTGTGAGATGTGACCAAATCGAGATCACAAAACGTGTAATGAGTGCAGTATTCTACAAGATTATTTTTTATAGGAACATAAAACCGTTTTCTGCAACCTGTACTCGAACTTTTTGAATTAAGACAAAGGGGATGCTCTACTACTTTGCAAACCTAATGAGACTTTAATACCAAAAGTTCAAAAATGTAAATATATACATAAAAATTGTGCCCAAGCGACAATGAAAATATACCAAATTAAATTTTTCTGTATCGAAAACCTGCTGGTGGACCTTCCACCATTCCGAGGTGTTTTTTTTTGCGCTTGTGGCTCTACCTTAACACAAAATATGCGTTAACGTCCGTTCCCACAGCCTGCGATCTCGTTATGCTACAGATCCTTACCATGACTCTCTTCTCCAAGGTACCGAGTGTGTTTCGGAGTTTATTTTCTCCGAAATGAATCCTGGTTCTACGACGTCGCATTTGATGCACCGAACAAAGTTTATCTCGCAACTAGATATACATGCTATCTGTGATCTACAGCCTCGTTGTCAGCAGATGAGAAACTGACGATGACGCTTCATCATGACCAGCACAAGCAACCGAGCAGTTGTGAATGCTGGCATCGCAGTTTCTCGACTTCCGCCGACGAAGTTGAGGTGGTTCTGCGAACCGCCGCTTACCCTCCAAAAGCTGCCACCCCGACACGCATAATATCCTCACCCATTTTTACCCGTATTTCGGTGAACAAATGGTGAGTGGTCCGACTGTATCGGTGAACAAATGGTGAGTGGCCCGATAATATCATGAAATCAATATTTCAATTCGCAAGGACACATATCCCGACGGTGGTTCAAGAAGAGCAGTAAGGACCATACCGTAATCAAAAAGGTACGCTGTCAAGAATGTGCTCGGTGTGTGTGACTTTGGAATGCAGTTCTGGTATGGGTGGAATGGTCGGCTAATGACGGACGCGTTTTCGAGCATGCTGTACTTTGGATCTTTCTATACTGGAATGTAAATATTATCTCGGCGATGCCGGCTACAGTCTGAACACGTACACCCTGCCACCGTATCGAGGAGTCCGATATCACTTGCGGGAGTAGGAACCTGGAAAAGACAATCCACGGACCAAGAAAGTGTTGTTGAATCTCCGTCACTCGTCACTTCGTAACGTTATCGAACGGACGTATGGCGTGCAGAAGAAAAAGAATCCCATTCTCCAAAAGGTGCGGCCGTACCCGATGAAAAACAGGTCATCTTCGTTTTGTGTGCTATTGTGTTTCACAACTTTATAAGCAGGTCCAATGAAGCTGAAGGAACGCTCGACCAACCAGAAAGTAGAACCAAGATCGAAGAAGAGGATCTTATCGTTGAGGCAGATAGTCTGTCGAACACGGCTCAGGTATTCAACGACAACACGTCAATGGCAATGATCCGTGACGATAGTGGCTTAGGAATGTGGACAGATTATACTGTGTATTGTTGCAGAGCGTGAGCAGATCGACAACGCTTACCGGGTTACTCTATTTAAGACCCGCTAAACAAAAAAAGCATTCTTGCATAGAACACCCTTGGTGGTTTCTTAAAGCCTGTTGACACCGTTGAGTAGAATCTCACTGATAATTGAACGCTTGGTTGTGCACAACTGTCTGTGCGTCAATATATCTATCCCCATACATTCGTTATAATAATAACTTGCCATGTCATTTTCTATTTCTCGTTGATGTTTTTTAGCGTTATTGCTAGTGCGACTACCGCGGAGAAAAACTTGAGTTTCTTCAACTGTCTTTTGCTTTGTGATGACGCTCCAAGCTCGACTCAGTTGCGGGAAAGAATCAAACGGAATTTACTCATGTGGATAGCTACCTTTCAGTAGAAGTGCATGCAGACGGCTACATGCCAGAGTGATCAGAAAATATTTTGCTGAGCACCTCCATCAATGACTGCAAGGCGATATTGGTCTTGTATGAGAAGCTACAGACAGGATATATACCGGTACCATGAGCTCTATGTACGCTTCATTGAAAAGTGCGGTGGCAAACTGCACCTGGATTTTCTTTTTCCACACGCGGTCAGCCTTGATTTCTGTTCGCTTTCCTTGATTCGTCACCAGTGCGGAGGCAATATGCTGCGCACTAGTCAGAGACGTCCTATGGTTAGAACGTGAATGATTTACTTGTGAGCTACCATGGGGGAAGTGGCTGTCTGAACATTTTCGTCGGCGTCGTCGCTATCTTCTACTTGTACTGAAAGTTGCGGCTTGTGCGTCGTCGACTGCGTTGAGGGGTCATCATTATCACTATAGTATTCGTTCTATGTCCGGTCATTTCATGTGGGCTGATTGACACATTTACCAATGTTGACTGAGTAGCGAACCGTCCGGTAGCGATCCCGCCGTCGGAATTCTCGTCCGGTTCGTGGTACAAGTCGAGTGGCTGGAACTCCTTCGCTTTGGGATGTGACTTCAGGTTTTCATCCCAGGAACTCTGTGGTGCCTTGGGACTTCCTTTATGTGACTTCCAGAAGTCGTCGTGGACGCGGATTTTACAAGAGGTAAACGATTTTGCGAGCCGCAAGTTGGAAAGAACTCAAGTGCAGAGTCATCCTCAGCAGCTAAAATGTAAGTACATGTGTACGCTGCTATTAAGAACAATAGCAGCTTTGGGCACTTCTGTTTTTGCTTGCTTGGCGGCGTGCTTCCTTCAGCACGGCGTTGACGAATAACTCTCGATCGCTGTCGTTCCATGTTACACACATGCTGTTCTTACCAGTAAAGCCTAAAGAGCACTAAAAATTATGCCGTGTCAAGGGTTTTCCTTCCCACATTGGCATTGAGTGTTAAGATCGCCGAATCCGGCGATTTTTAAAAAGTATCTCAGGGCCCAAATTTGATCTTCCAAACACTCCACGATTTGGACAAATTAGCATATCGACATTGGGTTAAGTAAAGGTTTAGAAAATCGTAAATTGGGCGTTGCCGAACGCACCCTAGATTAGGATGGATATTCACAAGGAGAAATGCCTTTTCTCGGGCAAACCAAAATCGTTTTGCGAGAAACCCTGATGTCTGGGTTTTGAGACTTCGAAATTTTAACTTTTAGGGTATATAACATCTATTACAAAGACGAGATATCATCGCAGGAAACACGCGACAAAGGGCACAGTGATTTTATTCATCAAGAATAAGTGAAACTAAAAATCAATGCATTTTATAGCTTAGGAATAAACTGCTCAGTATACTATCCACTTTAAAACAAGTAGCTTTGTTTAGTTTGGTCGAACACCTTTCAGACCATACTGTAGCCATATCACGATATCGCTGCCCAAGATTCTTTTGTGGTGAAAATGCACGTAAATAATGACCGCAATCAGGTTGTGAGATCAAAGGGAAATGACGTGAGCTCCAGTACAGATTTCGATGAAAAAGAATCCGACCATCTTGGGAGAATAAGGCACCCTGATGGTCGACATGTTGAACAGCATTATGAATATGCTTGCTCGGCTGGAAGCCAGCCAATCTCAGCACAATAAGGACAACTATGGCTTCAACAACTCGATGCGCCTTGTAACGAGAGTTAGGATGGCGTCTCTTTAATGTACACCCAAAAAGAAGCAAATCAACCTGGAACATTTCGATGACAATGGTACGAATTTCGGTGGACCAAATGTTCTATGAAATCAACAACATCCGGTGCATCAAAATGTTGAACCCATGTTTAAAATGCTTTCTGCGTGTGAATGCAAACCATCAATTATGACTTTTGACGGAACTAAAGTCTACAAAGGCCTAGGATTAGTTCAGAGAGAGTGAGATACAAGATTCATACGCCAAGTCGTAATTTAGAATTTCGTGCCCCAAAACAGTTCGGCCAAGCAATGAAAAGTGGAAACAAAACGAAGAGGCTAGTGACGCTGAATGATGAAATAGAAGTACTGGAACGAAATGAAGTGTGACAAGTTCAACATAAGCCCAAGGACTATTGCCCACTAAACACGAAATTGATTTTTAAGACAAAGATTGCTTAAAATGGGGATATCAAAAGATACAAGGCCGTTTGTTTGCTTGCGGTAACGAACAAAGGTTCAGAATCGATAACAGCTTAGCGTTTGCAGTTGTGATCGAAATGGGGACAGCTAAATTGACTCTGGCTTTGTCTTCAATCTGGGGTGTGCGCGCAAAACATGGCAACATACCGAACGCTTACGTTAAGGTACTTGAAATGGAACACGGCATTTATTTACACATCCCGCAAGGAATGGACCTCAAGACCAAGAGATACGAAGAAAGGTAAATCCAGAACAAGATTTTCAGATTACACAAGACGCTTTATGGTTTAAAGCTAGCTGGAAGACTATGGAATCGTCGGCTGCATTCCAAACACATCGAATTAGATCTCAACCGAAGTCTTACTGACATGTGTCTTTATTTTAAGACAAATCAAGTAGAAACACAATTTGTTGGAGTATACGTTGACGACTTACTCGTACCTAAACGCAAGACAAGCATGTGATAACTATTCGAACTAATGAAAGACTTGAAGATAAAAAAACTAGGTAAATGTTACAATTTCTGGGAATGCGTGTCATTTATGACAAAAGTAATGGATATACAAGTTGGATCGATAACCGGCTACAAGGCTTCAAACTTGAAGATGCAAACCCGCTTAAGGAACCGATCACCAATGAATTTGAAGATTTAAATTTCGAATCGTTTAAGTAAGCGCTCTTTTGGAGGATTTACGGTACATCGCTATATTTGGAGTAAAGTTGGGTGAAATGAATTCGGACCATAACCGACTTTTTTATTTTGGGGTAAGTATAGTGTAGGTTTCAAGACTACTCGTACATTATCTAGTACGTCCGACACTTCGCATGCATATTGATAAGGTAAATCACTTCTTAACACACATTTTGTTGTAAACTACCTAAATTAGGGTCAGTCGTACCTTGAGTAGGATCTGGTGTACCACTTAGTGTACCCATAATTAGTGATAGTTTAGCTCCTAATTAGCACTTATTATAGGAAGTAAGTCAACCCACAACAGGCGGGGCCAGAATGGCTCCGGGGACTCGATTGGGTGTGCAGTTGAGAGATAATTGACAACTAACCATTGAGCCCTGCTCGGTTACCTTGGAGTGAGTGCCCCGCACTACTCCATCCCACTTCTCATCCTGCACCCATACCGCACGCCCTATATATATTAGGTTAGACTATAATTATCTAATATATCTTACCTTTTGTATGTTCTGATCATAGCGGGTTGTCGCACTTCTACCGTTTCCAACACTCCCCCTCGACAACCGCGTTCGATCTTCTATCCACACAGACTCTGTCCTTTGGCTGACTTTCAATGGTTCTTTTCGAGCCCTGCTCTATGGGACTAGCGCCCTGCGCGTACCCGCCATTGCTTCCATGTCATTTAGCCCTGCTCGTAGGGCCTAGCGCCCTGCGCGTACCCGCCATTCTGGACCCCGCCCCGCCCTGCGGTCTACTCTACTATATTCCTCTTATTGCTCCCCCTGAGCTGCAACGTTCTTCATTGCTTCAATCCATAGTGCAAAGCACTCATCCTTTTCTTCAGGGCCTTGTTCTCCTCCTGTTTCCTTAGCTTCTTCCATCGATAGCTTTTGTCCTTCCTGAGCATACGCCGCTGCTCTTCGTGACACCACACCAAGCATAGTCCGAAATTTAACAAACTTGACGCGCGCCAGCGCCTTTGTCATCACATTCGCGACCTGTTCTTGTGTGTTTACATACTCGGTTGTAAGTCTCTTGTCCTGTACCAAGGAACGCACGTAATGAAACTTGTTCTCAATGTGTTTCACATGGTGATGCTTGTCCGGCTTTTCACTTAAATAGATTGCCGCCATGTTGTCACTCAACAGCCTTGGTTTCTTGTAGTCGACCATGAGTTCTTCACATAACTTCTTCAGCCATTGTCTATCCTTTGTACCTTCATGCATAGCGTAGTACTCCGCATCCATTGTTGACAACGCGTTAATGCCTTGCTTACGTGATCCGTACGAAACTGTAGCTCCATCAAGTAGTGTAACATATCCGCTTACACTCTTCCGGTCTTCCGGATCATTGGCATAATCTGCATCCGTATACACGACTAGATCCACTGGTTGAATCTCTCGATCATGGTATACTCGCATCTTTAATCCATAGTCGAATGCAGTCTTGAGATATCTTAACACACGCTTAGCTTGTGCGTAATGCTGCTGATCGAAGCAACTCATGTGTTGTCCCAACTTCCTTACTGCATTTGCGATGTCAGGTCTCGAGCCCGAGACAAGGTACTGTAGTGCGCCCACTATATCACAATATGGCACGTCCCGAATGTTTTCCTTCTTGCTTGTCGTTACCAACGATGATCCTTCTGGTGTGGGTGCACCATTGCAATGTTGCATGCCAAAACGCTTCAAAAT